>CM060660.1:41463178-41553231 GCA_030686955.1 Odontamblyopus rebecca | reverse complement strand
GGTTCAGTCCTGGTTCAAGTCCCCATGGTTCAGTCCTGGTTTTTAGTCCTGGTTTTTAGATGCTGGATTTTCCAGTCCTGGTTTAGTCCATGGTTTGGGCAGTCCTGGTTCCCGGTCCTGGTTTAGTCCTGGTTCCAGTCTCCTGGTTCAGTCCTGGACAGGTCTGGTTTAGTCCTGGTTTAGTCCTGGTTTAGTCCTGGTTCCAGTCCTGGTTTAGTCCTGGTTTAGTCCTGGTTTAGTCCTGGTTTAGTCCTGGTTTAGTCCTGGTTTAGTCCTGGTTTCTGTCCCTGGTTTTAGTCCTGGTTCCAGTCTCCTGGTTTTAGTCCTGGTTTTGGCCTGGTTTAGTCCTGTGGTTTCAGTCCTGGTTCAGTCCTGGTTTAGTCTGGTTTAGTCCTGGTTTAGTCCTGGTTTAGTCCTGGTTTAGTCCTGGATTCAAGTCCTGGTTTAGTCCTGGTTTTAGTCCTGGTTCAGTCTGGTTTAGTCCTGGTTTTACTCGTGGTTTAGTCCTGGTTTAGTCCTGGTTTAGTCCTGGTTCAGTCCTGGTTTAGTCCTGGTTTAGTCCTGGTTTAGTCCAGGTTTAGTCCTGGTAAACACATGCTTTAGTCCTGGTTTAGTCCTGGTTCAGTCCTGGTTTAGTCCTGGTTTAGTCCTGGTTCAGTCCTGGTTTAGTCCTGGTTTAGTCCTGGTTTAGTCCTGGTTTAGTCCTGGTTTAGTCCTGGTTCAGTCCTGGTTTAGTCCTGGTTTGGTCCTGGTTCAGTCCTGGTTTAGTCCTGGTTTAGTCCTGGTTTAGTCCTGGTTTAGTCCTGGTTTAGTCCTGGTACAGTCCTGGTTTAGTCCTGGTTTAGTCCTGGTTTAGTCCTGGTTCAGTCCTGGTTTAGTCCTGGTTCAGTCCTGGTTTAGTCCTGGTTTAGTCCTGGTTCAGTCCTGGTTTAGTCCTGGTTTAGTCCTGGTTTAGTCCTGGTTTAGTCCTGGTTTAGTCCTGGTTCAGTCCTGGTTTAGTCCTGGTTTAGTCCTGGTTTAGTCCTGGTTCAGTCCTGGTTTAGTCCTGGTTTAGTCCTGGTTCAGTCCTGGTTTGGTTCTGGTTTAGTCCTGGTTTAGTCCTGGTTTAGTCCTGGCTTAGTCCTGGTTTAGTCCTGGTTTAATCCTGGTTTAGTCCTGGTTTAGTTCTGGTTTAGTCCTGGTTTAGTCCTGGTTTAGTCCTGGTTTAGTCCTGGTTTAGTCCTGGTTTAGTCCTGGTTCAGTCCTGGTTTAGTCCTGGTTTAGTCCTGGTTTAGTCCTGGTTTAGTCCTGGTTTAGTCCTGGTTTAGTCCTGGTTTAGTCCTGGTTTCAGTCCTGGTTTAGTCCTGGTTTAGTCCTGGTTTAGTCCTGGTTTAGTCCTGGTTTAGTCCTGGTTTAGTCCTGGTTTAGTCCTGGTTTAGTCCTGGTTCAGTCCTGGTTTTAGTCCTGGTTTAGATCCTGGTTCAGTCCTGGTTTAGTCTCAGTTTTAGTCCTGGTTCAGTCCTGGTTTAGTCCTGGTTCTGGTTCAGTCCTGGTTTAGTCCTGGTTTGGTCTGGTTTAGTCCTGGTTTGTAGTCCTGGTTCAGTCCTGGTTCAGTCCTGGTGTAGTCCTGGTTTAGTCCTGGTTCAGTCCTGGGTTTAGTCCTGGTTTAGTCTGGTTCAGTCTGGTTTTGGTCTGGTTCAGTCCTGGTTTAGTCCTGGTTTAGTCCTGGTTCAGTCCTGGTTAAGTCCTGGTTTAGTCCTGGTTCAGTCCTGGTTTAGTCCCTGGTCAGTTTAGTCCTGGTTTTAGTCCTGGTTTAGTCCTGGTTCTCAGTCCTGGTTTAGTCTGGTTTAGTCCTGGTTCAGTCCTGGTTTAGTCCTGGTTTGGTCCTGGTTTAGTCCTGGTTTAGTCCTGGTTTTTAGTCCTGGTTCTGTCCTGGTTTGGTCCTGGTTCGGTCCTGGTTTAGTCCTGGTTTAGTCCTGGTTTAGTCCTGGTTCAGTCTGGGTTCAGTCCTGGTTTAGTCCTGGTTCAGTCCTGGTTCAGTCCTGGTTTAGTCCTGGTTTAGTCCTGGTTCAGTCCCAGTTCAGTCCTGGTTTTAGTCCTGGTTCAGTCCTGGTTCAGTCCTGGTTCAGTCCTGGTTCAGTCCTGGTTTAGTCCTGGGTTAGTCCTGGTTTAGTCCTGGTTTAGTCCTGGTTTTAGTCCTGGTTCAGTCCTGGTTCAGTCCTGGTTCAGTCCTGGGTTAGTCCTGGGTTAGTCCTGGTTTAGTCCTGGTTCAGTCCTGGTTCAGTCCTGGTTCAGTCCTGGTTTAGTCCTGGTTAAGTCCTGGTTTAGTCCTGGTTCAGTCCCTGGTTTAGTCCTGGTTCAGTCCTGGTTTAGTCCTGGTTTAGTCCTGGTTCAGTCCTGGTTTAGTCCTGGTTTAGTCCTGGTTTGGTCCTGGTTTTCAGTCCTGGTTTAGTCCTGGTTTAGTCTTCGTTCAGTCCTGGTTCAGTCCTGGTTCTGCCCTGGTTTAGACCTGGTTTAGTCCTGGTTCAGTCCTGGTTTAGATCTGGTTCAGAAGTCCTGGTTTAGTCCTGGTTCAGTCCTGGTTTAGTCCTGGTTTAGTCCTGGTTTCAGTCCTGGTTTAGACCTGGTTTGGTCCTGGTTTAGTCCTGGTTTAGTCTGGTTTCGGAAGTGAGTTGAGGTACTTGACGAGAGAAATTTTGCTTCGGCCCAAAAATCACCGTCCAGGTAAACACAAATGGTAAAAAAGTCATTGAAAAAAGATGTGTTTTTGAAAGGAGAGAAGGAAATGAGTGAGAGGAAGAGGAAGGAGAAGGAGGAGGTGAGGAGGAGGAGGAGAGAGGAAGGAAGGGAGAAGGAGAAAGAGGAGGAGGAGGAGGGAGAGGAGGAGAAGAGGAGGAGGTGGGGAGGAGGAGGAGGAAACTGTGGGGAAAGAAGGAAGAGAAGTATGGTGTGGGGGGGTAAAAACAAGTGTGGAGACGTTTACGGCTCTGAAACAAACACCACGATGTGCAGAGAGAGCTGAATCTGAACGGGAAGGGAACGGGAGGAGGGAGAGAAAAAGAAGAGGAGGGAAAGAGGAGGAGGGAGGAGAGGAGGAGGAGGAGGGAGGGAAGAAGAGGAGAGAGAGGGAAGGAAGAAGAGAGAAGGAAGGAGGAAGAAGAAGAGAGGAAGGAGGAGGAAGAAGGAGGAAGAAGGAGGAGGAGGAAGAAGGAAGGAGGAAGGAGGGATTACTACGCATTTTTCTTTTACTTTTATTTATTGTATATACATGCCTTCATAAACATTTTCTGCTGTGTACTTCTTTGTGTTTATTTCTTTTATTTATTTTACATTTTCTGTTTAGCCATCACTAATGGTATTGTATTTTATAATTTAACCATTTGTTTGCTACTGCTATGTTGTGCTAATACCTTTTCTTGCTTTGTTGTTGCATTTCTTGTTGTTGTGTTTCAATAAGGAAGAAGAAGAAGGGAGAAGGAGGGAGGAGAAGGAGAGGAGGAAGGAGAAGGAGGAAAAGAGAGGAAGGAGAAGAAGGAGGGAGGAGAAGAAGAAGGAAGGAGGAGGAGGAAGAAGAGAGGAGGAGGAAGGAGAGGAGGAAGGAAGAGGGAGGAGGAAGGAGGAGGGAAGGAGGATGCATTGCATTTTTAAAAATTTATTTGCATTTTTGCCATTCTCATGCATTAATTTGCATTTGCTTTATTGTTGTTGTTTTTCATGACATGCTGGGCATTAAACATTTACTAAATTTTCTGTTTGTTTGGCATTAAAAAAAAAAACATGTGTTTTGGTGACAACAAATTTAAAATGGAAAAAAAAAAGAAACTGGGCAGGAAGGAAAAGAAGAAGGAAGGGAGAAGGAAGGAGGAAGAAGCAGGAAGGAAGGAAGGAAGAAGATCTCTTCAATCAATTTGTTGGGTTCTTTCAGCTGTTCCACACAGAGGACTCTGGAGTCTGTGTAAAGAGTTGAGCTCATGGAACTCTTATATTCTTCACTCTTATATTCTTCACTCTTCTATTTCTTCTCTCTTATGTTCTTCTCTCTTATGTTCTTCTTTCTCTTATATTCTTCACTCTTATGTTCTTCTACTCTTATATTCTTCTATCTTATATTCTTCTACTCTTATGTTCTTCTACTCTTATATTCTTCTACTCTTATAATTCTTCACTCTTATAATTCTTCTACTCTTATATTCTTCACTCTTATATTCTTCTACTCTTATGTTCTTCACTCTTATATTCTTGCTCTTATATTTCTTCACTCTTATATTCTTCTACTCTTTATATTCTTCACTCTTATATTCTTCACTCTTATATTTCTTCTATCTTATATTCTTCACTCTTATATTCTTCTATATTATATTCTTCACTCCTTATATTCTTCTCTCTTATATTCTTCACTCTTATATTCTTCACTCTCTTATATTCTTCTACTCTTATATTCTTCTACTCTTTCATTCTTCACTCTTATATTCTTCACTCTTATATTCTTCTACTCTTATATTCTTCACTCTTATATTCTTCACTCTTATATTCTTCACTCTTATATTCTTCACTCTTATATTCTTCACTCTTATATTCTTCTACTCTTATATTATTCACTCTTATATTCTTCTACTCTTATATTCTTCACTCTTATATTGCTTCTACTCTTATATTCTTCACTCTTATATTCTTCACTCTTATATTCTTCACTCTTATATTCTTTCACTCTTATATTCTTCACTCTTATATTCTTCACTCCATATTCTTCTACTCTTATATTCTTCACTCTTATATTCTTCTACTCTTATATTCTTCACTCTTATATTCTTCACTCTTATATTCTTCACTCTTATATTCTTCACTCTTATATTCTTCACTCTTATATTCTTCACTCTTGTATTCTTCTCTCTTATATTCTTCACTCTTATATTCTTCACTCTTATATTCTTCACTCTTATATTCTTCTACTCTTATATTCTTCACTCTTATATTCTTCACTCTTTTATTCTTCACTCTTATATTATTCACTCTTATATTCTTCACTCTTATATTCTTCTACTCTTATATTCTTCACTCTTATATTCTTCTACTCTTATATTCTTACACTCTTATATTCTTCTCTCTTATTTTATTCACTCTTATATTCTTCACTCTTATATTCTTCACTCTTATATTCTTCACTCTTATATTCTTCACTCTTATATTCTTCACTCTTATCTTCTTCACTCTTATATTTCTGTACTCTTATATTCTTCACTCTTATATTCTTCACTCTTATATTCTTCACTCTTATATTCTTCTACTCTTATATTCTTCACTCTTATATTCTTCACTCTTATATTCTTCTACTCTTATAATTCTTCACTCTTATATTCTTAACTATCTTATATTCTTCACTCTTATATTCTTCCATCTTATATTCTTCACTCTTATATTCTTCACTCTTATATTCTTCACTCTTATATTCTTATCTTATATTCTTCCTTTCTATATTCTTCACTCTTATATTCTTCTACTCTTATATTATTCACTCTTATATTCTTCACTCTTATATTCTTCTACTCTTATATTCTTCACTCTTATATTCTTCTACTCTTATATTCTTCACTCTTATATTCTTCTATATATATTCTTCCTCTTATATTCTTCACTCTTATATTCTTCACTCTTATATTCTTCTACTCTTATATTCTTACTACTCTTATATTCTTCACTCTTATATTCTTCCCACTCTTATCTGTTCTTCACTCTTATATTCTTCACTCTTATATTCTTCACTCTTATATTCTTCCCACTCTTATATTCTTCTACTCTTATATTCTTCTACTCTTATATTCTTCACTCTTATATTCTTCACTCTTATATTCTTCACTCTTATATTCTTCTACTCTTATATTCTTCACTCTTCTATATTCTTCTACTCTTGTCTTCTTCACTCTTATATTCTTCACTCTTATGTTACTTCACTCTTATATATTCTTCACTCTTATATTCTTCTACTCTTATATTCTTCGCCTCTTATATTCTTCCTCATATTCTTCACTCTTATATTCTTCACTCTTATATTCTTCTACTCTTATATTCTTCTACTCTTATGTTGTCTCTTCTATCTCTTATATTCTTCTTCTCTTGTATTTCTTCTCTGTTCTTCTACTCTTATATTCTTCACTCTTATATTCTTCTACTCTTATATTCTTCACTCTTATATTCTTCACTCTTATATTCTTCACTCTTATGACTATTTCACTCTTATATTCTTCTCTTGCAACTATTGCTCTATATTCTTCACTCTTATATTCTTCTACTCTTATATTCTTCACTCTTATATTCTTCTCTCTTATATTCTTCTACTCTTATATTCTTCACTCTTGTATTATTCTACTCTTATATTCTTCACTCTTATATTCTTCTACTCTTATATTCTTCACTCTTGTATTCTTCACTCTTATGTTCTTCTACTCTTATATTCTTCACTCTTATGTTCTTCACTCTTATATTCTTCACTCTTATAATTCTTCTACTCTTATGTATTTCTTGCTCTTATATTTCTTCACTCTTACCTTCTTCACTCTTATATTCTTCACTCTTATATTCTTCTACTCTTATATTCTTCTCTCTTATGTTTACTGCTACTCTTATATTCTTCTCTCTTATATTCTTCTACTCTTATATTCTTCACTCTTATCATTCTTCTACTCTTATAACACTATATATATTCTTCACTCTTATATTCTTCACTCTTCTATATTCTTCACTCTTATATTCTTCTATACTTATATTCTTCACTCTTATATTATTCACTATTTTATTCTTCACTCTTATATTCTTCACTCTTATATTCTTCACTCTTATATTCTTCACTCTTATATTCTTCACTCTTATATTCTTCACTCTTATATTCTTCTACTCTTATATTCTTCTACTCCTTATCATTCTTCTACTCTTCATATTCTTCACTCTTGTATTCTTCCTCTTGTATTCTTCCTCTTATTCTTCTACTCTTCTGTATTCTCTCTATATTCTTTCTCATATTCTTCTCTCTATATTCTTCACTCTGTATATTCTTCACTCTTATATTCTTCACTCTTATATTCTTCTACTCTTGTCTTCTTCACTCTTATATTCTTGCTCTTATATTCTTCACTCTTATGTTATTTCTACTCATGACTGTTCTTCACTCTTATATTCTTCACTCTTATATTCTTCACTATTATATTCTTCACTCTTATATTCTGCTCTTATATTCTTCACTCTTATATTCTTCTACTCTTATATTGTTCACTCTATATATTCTTCACTCTTATATTCTTCTACTCTGCTGTATTCTTCACTCTTATACTATTCTACTCTTATGTTCTTATATATATTCTTCACTCTTATATTCTTCACTCTTCCTTATTCTTCACTCTTATGTTCTTCACTCTTATATTCTTCTACTCTTATATTCTTCACTCACATATTCTTCACTCTTGCATATTCTTCACTCTTATATTCTTCACTCTTATATTCTTCACTCTTATATTCTTCACTCTTATATTCTTCACTCTTGTATTCTTCTACTCTTATATTCTTCACTCTTATGTTCTTCACTCTTATATTCTTCACTCTTATTCTTCTCTTATATTCCCTCTTATATTCTTCCTCTTTTTCTTATCTTCTGTTGCTCTTACATATTCTTCACTCTTATATTCTTCACTCTTATATTCTTCACTCTTATATTCTTCTGCTTTATGACTAACTAACTCTTATATTCTTCTACTCTTATATTTTTATTTATCTCTTATATTCTTCACTCTTATATTCTTCACTCTTATGTTCTTCTATATTTATGTTCTTCTGCTCTTGTATTCTTCACTCTTATATTCTTCCTCTTATATTCTTCACTCCTTATATTCTTCACTCTTATATTCTTCACTCTCTTATTCTTCTGCTCTTATATTCTTCACTCTTATGTTCTTCTACTCTTATATTCTTCACTCTTATATTCTTTACTCATAGTACTTCCACTCTTATAACTTCTTCACTCTTATATTCTCTTCACTCTTATATTCTTCACTCTTCACTATTCTTCACTCTTATATTCTTCTACTCTTATATTCTTCTACTCTTATATTCTTCTCTCTTATATTCTTCACTCTTATATTCTTCTACTCTTATATTCCTTTACTCTTATATTCTTCACTCTTATATTCTTCACTCTTATGTTCTTCACTCTTATATTTATTACTCTTATATTCTTCTACTCTTACTATTCTTCACTCTTATATTCTTCACTTTTATATTCTTCATGTATGATATTCTTCACTCTTGTATTCTTCACTCTTATATTCTTCCACTCTTATATTCTTCACTCTTATATTCTTCTACTCTTATGTTCTTCCTACTCTTATATTCTTCACTCTTATATTCTTCACTCTTATATTCTAACTATCATATTCTTCACTCTTATATTCTTCACTCTTATATTCTTCTACTCTTATATTCTTCACTCTTATATTCTTCACTCTTCTTCTTTATATATATTCTTCTCTTATATTCTTCTACTCTTATATTCTTCTACTCTTATATTCTTCACTCTTATATTCTTCACTCTTATATTCTTCACTCTTATAATTCTTCACTCTTATATTCTTCACTCTTATATTCTTGCTCTGTTCTTATCTTACTGTTATTCACTCTTATATTCTTTCTCTTATATTCTTCCTCCTTCTTCTTCACTCTTATATTCTTCACTCTTATATTCTTCTACTCTTATATTCTTCACTCTTATATTCTTCACTCTTATATTCTTCACTCTTATATTCTTCTACTCTTATATTCTTCACTCTTATATTCTTCACTCTTTATATTCTTCACTCTTATGTTGTTCTACTCTTATATTCTTCACTCTTATGTCTTCTATATATATTCTTCACTCCTTATATTCTTCACTCTTATATTCTTCACTCTTATATTTCTTCACTCTTATATTCTTCACTCTTATATTCTTCTACTCTTATATTCTTCTACTCTTATAATTCTTCACTCTTATATTCTTCACTCTTATATTCTTCCTCTCTTATATTCTTCCTCTCTGCTGTTCTTCACTCTTATCAAATATTCTACTCTTATATTCTTTTCACTCTTATATTCTTCTCTCTTATATTCTTCACTCTTATATTCTTCACTCTTATATTCTTCACTCTTATATTCTTCTACTCTTATATTCTTCTACTCTTATATTCTTCACTCTTATATTCTTCACTCTTATATTCTTCACTCTTATATTCTTCTACTCTTATATTCTTCACTCTTATATTCTTCACTCTTATATTCTTCTACTATTATATTCTTAACTATTATATTATTCACTCTTATATTCTTCTACTCTTATATTCTTCTACTCTTATATTCTTCACTCTTATATTCTTCACTCTTATATTCTTCTACTCTTATATTCTTCTACTCTTATATTCTTCACTCTTATATTCTTCTACTCTTATATTCTTCTACTCTTATATTCTTCACTCTTATATTCTTCACTCTTATATTCTTCTACTCTTATATTCTTCACTCTTATATTCTTCACTCTTATATTCTTCTACTCTTATATTCTTCTACTCTTATATTCTTCTACTCTTATATTCTTCTACTCTTATATTCTTCACTCTTATATTCTTCACTCTTATATTCTTCTACTCTTATATTCTTCTACTCTTATATTCTTCACTCTTATATTCTTCACTCTCTCTATATTTTTCTACTCTTTTATTCTTCACTCTTATATTCTTCACTCTTATATTCTTCACTCTTATATTCTTCTACTATTATATTCTTCACTCTTATATTCTTCACTCTTATATTCTTCACTCTTATATTCTTCTACTATTATATTCTTCTGCTCTTATATTCTTCACTCTTATATTCTTCTACTCTTATATTCTTCACTCTTATATTCTTCACTCTTATATTCTTCACTCTTATATTCTTCTACTCTTATATTCTTTATCTCTTATATTCTTCTACTCTTATATTCTTCACTCTCTTATATTCTTCACTCTTATATTGTCTTCACTCTTATATTCTTCACTCTTATAATTCTTCACTCTTATATTCTTCACTCTTATATTCTTCTACTCTTATATTCTTCACTCTTATATTCTTCCACTCTTATATTCTTCTACTCTTATATTCTTCACTCTTATGTTCTTCTACTCTTATATTCTTCACTCTTATATTCTTCACTCTTATATTCTTCACTCTTATATTCTTCACTCTTATATTCTTCACTCTTATATTCTTCACTCTTATATTCTTCACTCTTATATTCTTCACTCTTATATTCTTCACTCTTATATTCTTCTACTCTTATATTCTTCACTCTTATATTCTTCACTCTTATATTCTTCACTCTTTATATTTCTTCACTCTTATATTCTTCACTCTTACCTGTTCTTCTACTCTTATATTCTTCACTCTTATATTCTTCACTCTTATATTCTTCTACTCTTATATTCTTCTGCTCTTATATTCTTCACTCTTATATTCTTCACTCTTATATTCTTCACTGCATATTCTTTACTCTTATATTCTTCTACTCTTATATTCTTCTACTCTTATATTCTTCACTCTTATATTCTTCTACTCTTATGACTACTTCACTCTTATATTCTTCACTCTTATATTCTTCTACTCTTATATTCTTGCTCTTATATTCTTCACTCTTATATTCTTCTACTCACCTATTCTTCACTCTTATATTCTTCACTCTTATATTCTTCACTCTTATGTTCTTCTATACTTATATTCTTCTACTCTTATATTCTTGCTCTTATATTCTTCTACTCTTATATTCTTCCTCTTATATTCTTCTTCACTCTTATATTCTTCACTCTTATATTCTTCACTCTTATATTCTTCACTCTTATATTCTTCTACTCTTATATTCTTCTACTCTTATATTCTTCACTCTTATATTCTTCTACTCTTATATTTCTTCTCTTATATTCTTCTACTCTTATATTCTTCACTCTTATATTCTTCACTCTTATATTCTTCTACTCTTATATTCTTCACTCTTATATTCTTCTACTCTTATATTCTTCACTCTTATATTCTTTACTGCTCTTATATTCCTTCACTCTTATATTCTTCACTCTTATATTCTTCTACTCTTATATTCTTCTACTCTTATATTCTTCACTCTTATATTCTTCTACTCTTATATTCTTCACTCTTATATTCTTCACTCTTATATTCTTCACTCTTATGTTCTTCTACTCTTATATTCTTCTACTCTTATATTCTTCACTCTTATATTCTTCTACTCTTATATTCTTCTACTCTTATGTTATTTCTCTCTTATATTCTTCACTCTTATATTCTTCACTCTTATATTCTTCTCCTCTTATATTCTTCTCTCCTTTCTTCTTCACTCTTATGTTCTTCTACTCTTATATTCTTCACTCTTATATTCTTCACTCTTATATTCTTCACTCTTATATTCTTCACTCCATATTCTTCACTCTTATATTCTTCACTCTTATATTCTTCACTCTTATATTCTTCACTCTTATATTCTTCACTCTTATATTCTTCACTCTTATATTCTTCACTCTTATATTCTTCACTCTTATATTCTTCTACTCTTATATTCTTCTACTCTTATATTCTTCACTCTTATATTCTTCACTCTTATATTCTTCTACTCTTATATTCTTCTCTCTTATATTCTTCACTCTTGTATTCTTTCTCTTATATTCTTCACTCTTATATTCTTCTATCTTATATTCTTCACTCTTATATTCTTCACTCTTATATTCTTCACTCTTATATTCTTCTGCTCTTATGTTCTTCTACTCTTGTATTCTTCACTCTTATATTCTTCTACTCTTATATTCTTCTACTCTTATATTCTTCACTCTTATATTCTTCACTCTTATGTTCTTCACTCTTATATTCTTCACTCTTATATTCTTCACTCTTATATTCTTCTACTCTTATATTCTTCTACTCTTATATTCTATTCTCTTATATTCTTCTACTCTTGTATTCTTCACTCTTATATTCTTCACTCTTATATTCTTCTACTCTTATATTCTTCATACTATATATTCTTCACTCTTATATTCTTCTACTCTTATGTTCTTCTACTCTTATATTCTTCACTCTTATATTCTTCTACTCTTATGTTCTTCTGCTCTTATATTCTTATACATATTACCACTACTCTTATATTCTTCACTCTTATATTTCTTCACTCTTATAATTCTTCTACTCTTATGTTCTTCACTCTTATATTCTTTTCACTCTCTATCTTTCTTCACTCTTATATTCTCTTCTTCTCTTATATTCTTCACTCTTATATTCTTCTGCTCTTACTGTTCTTCACTCTTATATTCTTCACTCTTATATTCTTCATACTTATATTCTTCACTCTTATATTCTTCACTCTTATATTTATTCACTCTTATATTCTTCTACTCTTATATTCTTCTACTCTTATATTCTTCACTACTTGTATTCTTCACTCTTATATTCTTCACTCTTATATTCTTCTACTCTTATGACTAACTAACACATATATTCTTCACTCTTATATTCTTCACTCTTATATTCTTCTACTCTTTATATTCTTCACTCTTATATTCTTCACTCTTATATTCTTCTACTCTGTATATTCTTCTACTCTTATATTCTTCACTCTTATATTCTTCACTCTTATATTCTTCTATATTTATATTCTTCTACTCTTATATTCTTCACTCTTATATTCTTCTACTCTTATATTCTTCTCTCTTATATTCTGCTCTTATATTCTTCACTCTTATATTCTTCTACTCTTATATTCTTCTACTCTTATATTCTTCTCCTCTTCTATTCTTCCTCTTATATTCTTCTACTCTTATATTCTTCACTATGTATATTCTTCACTCTTATATTCTTCTACTCTTATATTCTTCTACTCTTATATTCTTCACTCTTATATTCTTCTCTTATGTTCTCTATACTCCATATTCTTCTACTCTTATATTCTTCACTCTTATATTCTTCACTCTTGTATTCTTCACTCTTATATTCTTCTACTCTTATATTCTTCACTCTTATATTCTTCACTCTTATATTCTTCTAACCTCTTATATTCTTCACTCTTATATTCTTCACTCTTATATTCTTCACTCTTATATTCTTCTTCTACTCCTGTTCTCTTTACTCTTATATTCTTCACTCTTATATTCTTCACTCTTATATTCTTCTACTCTTATATTCTTCACTCTTATATTCTTCACTCTTATATTCTTCTACTCTTTATTTTCTATACATAGTGTTTCTGCTCTTGCTCATTCTTTATATGTATATTCTTTATCTCTTATATTCTTCACTCCCCCTTATTCTTCTATCTCATATTCTTCACTCTTATTATTTCTTCACTCTTATATTCTTCACTCTTATATTCTTCACTCTTATATTCTTCTACTCTTATATTCTTCTACTCTTATATTCTTCTAATCTTATATTATTCTACTATTATTTACTTCACTTTTATATTCTTCACTCTTATATTCTTCACTCTTATATTCTTCACTCTCTCTGTCTTCTACCACTCTTCCTATTCTTCACTCTTATATTCTTTAATATTATATTCTTCACTCTTATGTTCTTCTATCTTATATTTATTTCTCTTATATTCTTTCTACTACCCATATTCTTCACTCTTATATTCTTCACTCTTATGTTCTTCTGCTCTTATGTTCTTCTGCTCTTATGTTATTCTCTCTTCTATTATTTCTCTTATATTCTTCTACTCTTTTATATTCTTCACTCTCTTATATTCTTCACTCTTATATTCTTCACTCTTATGTTCTTCACTCTTATATTTAACACTATTACAATATTCTTCACTCTCTTATTCTTCACTATATATATTCTTCACTCTTATATTCTTGCTCTTATGTTCTTCTACTCTTATATAATATAATATATATATATTTATTCACTCTTATATTCTTCACTCTTATATTCTTCTCCTCTTATATTTCTTCACTCTTATATTCTTCACTCTTATATTCTTCTCTCTTATATTCTTCTTCTCTTATATTCTTTACTCTTATATTCTTCACTCTCATATTCTTCTACTCTTATATTCTTCACTCTTATATTCTTCACTCTTATATTCTTCTCTCTTATATTCTTCACTCTTATATTAACTTCTCTTATATATTACTTCGCTCTTATATTCTTCACTCTTATATTCTTCACTCTTATATTCTTCTGCTCTTATATTCTTCTACTCTTATATTCTTCACTCTTATATTCTTCACTCTTATATTCTTCACTCTTATATTCTTCTGCTCTTATATTCTTCACTCTTATAATCTTGCTCTTATGTTATTTCTCTTATATTCTTGCTCTTATATTCTTCACTCTTATATTCTTCGCCTCCTGTATTAACCTACTCTTATATTCTTCTGCTCTTATATTCTTCACTCTTATATTCTTCCCTCTTATATTCTTCTACTCTTATGTTCTTCTATCTTATATTTCTTCTACTCTTATATTCTTCTACTCTTGTAATCCTTCACTCTTATATTCTTCACTCTTATATTCTTCTTCTCTTATATTCTTCACTCTTATATTCTTCTACTCTTATATTCTTCACTCTTATATTCTTCACTCTTATATTCTTCTACTCCTTATATTCTTCTACTCTTATATTCTTCACTATATATATTCTTCACTCTTATATTCTTGCCTCTTATATTCTTCACTCTTATGTTCTTCACTCTTATATTCTTCTACTCTTATATTCTTCTACTCTTATATTCTTCACTCTTGTATTCTTCTACTCTTATATTCTTCTGCTCTTATATTCTTCACTACTTATATTCTTTCCTCTTATATTCTTCACTCTTATATTCTTCTACTATTATATTCTTCAAATCTTATATTCTTCTTTCTCTTATGTTCTTCACTCTTATATTCTTCACTCTTATATTCTTCACTCTTATATTCTTACACTACTATATTTATATATTCTTCACTCTTATATTCTTCACTTTCTTATGTTCTTCACTCTTGTATTCTTCTACTCTTATATTCTTCTCTCTTATGTTCTTCTACTCTTATATTCTTCCTCTTATATTCTTCATATATATTGCTTCTACTCTTATATTCTTCTACTCTTATATTCTTACACTCTTATATTCTTCACTCTTATATTCTTCTACTCTTATATTCTTCTACTCTTATATTCTTCTACTCTTATATTCTTCTACTCTTATATTCTTCTACTCTTATATTCTTACACTCTTATATTCTTCTACTCTTATATTCTGCTCTTATATTTCTTCACTCTCTTCTTCGCTCTTACTCTTCTTCACTCTTATATTCTTCTACTCTTATGTTCTTCTCTCTGTATTCTTCCTCTTATATTCTTCTACTCTTATATTCTTATCTTATGTTCTTGCACTCTTATATTTCATGCTCTTATATTTCGCTGCTCTTATATTCTTCTACTCTTGTATTCTTCACTCTTATATTCTTCTACTCTTATATTGCTTCACTCATATATTATACTACTCTTATATTCTTCACTCTTATATTCTTCACTCTTATATTCTTCTACTCTTATATTCTTCTACTCTTATATTCTTCACTCTTATATTCTTCTACTCTTATATTCTTACACTCTTATATTCTTCACTCTTATATTCTTTCTCTTATATTCTTTACTCTTATATTCTTCACTCTTATATTCTTCTACTCTTCTATATTCTTCACTCTTATATTCTTCACTCTTATATTCTTCACTCTTATATTCTTCACTCTTATATTCTTCTACTCTTATATTTCTTCACTCTTATATTCTTCACTCTTATATTCTTCCCTCTTATATTCTTCACTCTTATATTCTTCACTCTTATATTTCTTCACTCTTATATTCTTGCTCTTATATTCTTCTACTCTTATATTCTTCACTCTTATATTCTTCACTCTTATATTCTTCTATACCCTTATATTCTTCACTCTTATATTCTTCACTCTTATATTCTTCACTCTGTATATTCTTCTACTCTTATATTCTTCTTATATTCTTCACTCTTATATTCTTCACTCTTATATTCTTCACTCTTATATTCTTCACTCTTATATTCTTCACTCTTTTATTCTTCACTCTTATATTCTTCACTCTTATATTCTTCACTCTTATATTCTTCACTCTTATATTCTTCACTCTTATATTCTTCACTCTTATATTCTTCTACTCTTATATTCTTCACTCTTATATTCTTCACTCTTATATTCTTCACTCTTATATTCTTCACTCTTATATTCTTCTACTCTTATATTCTTCACTCTTATATTCTTCTACTCTTATATTCTTCTCTCTTATATTCTTCTACTCTTATGTTCTTCTCTCTCTTATATTCTTCACTCTTATATTCTTCACTCTTATATTCTTCACTACATATTCTTCACTCTTATATTCTTCACTCTTGTATTCTTCACTCTTATATTCTTCACTCTTATGTTCTTCACTCTTGTATTCTTCCTGTCTCTTATATTCTTCTACTCTTATATTCTTCTACTCTTATATTCTTCACTCTTATATTCTTCACTCTTATATTCTTCACTCTTATATTCTTCACTCTTATATTCTTCTACTCTTATATTCTTCACTCTTATATTCTTCTACTCTTATATTCTTCTACTCTTATATTCTTCACTCTTATATTATTCACTCTTATATTATTCACTCTTATATTCTTCACTCTTATATTATTCACTCTTATATTCTTCTTCTCTTATATTCTTCACTCTTATATTCTTCACTCTTATATATTCTTCTACTCTTTATATTCTTCACTCTTATGTATTCTTCACTCTCTTATATTCTTCTACTCTTATATTCTTCTACTCTTATATTCTTCACTCTTATATTCTTCACTCTTATATTCTTCACTCTTATATTTCTTCACTCTTATATTCTTCACTCTTATATTCTTCACTCTTATATTCTTCACTCTTATATTCTTCACTCTTATATTCCTTCACTCTTATATTCTTCTTCACTCTCTTATATTCTTCTCTTATATTCTTCTCTCTTATATTCTTCTCTTATATTCTTCTACTCTTATTCTTCTACTCTTATGTTACTTCACTCTTATATTCTTCACTCTTATATTCTTCCTACTCTTATATTCTTCTACTCTTATATTCTTCACTCTTATATTCTTCACTCTTATATTCTTCACTCTTATATTCTTCCTCTTCCTTCTTCACTCTTATATTCTTCACTCTTATATTCTTCTATCTTATATTCTTCACTCTTATATTCTTCTACTCTTATGTTCTTCACTCTTATATTCTTCACTCTTATATTCTTCACTCTTATATTCTTCTACTCTTATATTCTTCTACTCTTATATTCTTCTACTCTTATATTCTTCACTCTTATATTCTTCACTCTTATATTCTTCACTCTTATATTCTTCCCACTCTTATATTCTTCACTCTTATATTCCCACTCTTATGTTCTTCACTCTTATGTTCTTCTACTCTTATATTCTTCACTCTTATATTCTTCACTCTTATATTCTTCTCTCTTATATTACTATCTTATATTCTTCTACTCTTATATTCTGCTCTCTGTTCTTCTACTCTTATATTCTTCACTCTTATATTCTTCACTCTTATATTCTTCCTCTTATAATAATCACTCTTATATTCTTCTACTCTTATATTCTTCACTCTTATATTCTTCACTCTTATATTCTTCACTCTTATGTTCTTCTGCTCTTATATTCTTCACTCTTATATTCTTCTACTCTTATGTTCTTCACTCTTATATTCTTCTGCTCTTATATTCTTCCCTCTTATATTCTTCACTCTTATATTCTTCACTCTTATATTCTTCACTCTTATATTCTGCTCTTATATTCTTCACTCTTATATTCTTCACTCTTATATTCTCTTCACTCTTTTATATTCTTCACTCTTATGTTCTTCTACTCTTATATTCTTCACTCTTATATTCTTCACTCTTATATTCTTCTACTCTTATGTTCTTCACTCTTATATTCTTCACTCCTGTTCTTCACTCCTTATAATTCTTCTCTCTTATATTCTTCACTCTTATATTCTTCACTATTATATTCATCACTATTATATTCTTCAACTCTTATATTGCTGCTCTTATATTCTTCTACCTCTTATATTCTTCTACTCTTATATTCTTCACTCTTATATTCTTCTACTCTTATATTCTTCACTCTTATATTCTTCACTCTTATATTCTTCTACTCTTATATTCTTCACTCTTATGTTCTTCTACTCTTATGTTCTTTACACTCTTATATTCTTCTTTCTCTTATATTTCTTCACTCTTATATTCTTCTGCTCTTGCCTTCTTCACTCTTATATTATTGCTCTTATCTTCTTCCAACATTATATTCTTCTGCTCTCCTGTCTTCACTCTTATATTCTTCACTCTTATATTCTTCACTCTTATATTCTTCACTCTTATATTCTTCACTCTTATATTCTTCACTCTTATATTCTTCACTCTTATATTCTTCTACTCTTATATTCTTCTACTCTTATATTCTTCTATATTATATTCTTCACTCTTATATTCTTCTACTCTTATATTCTTCACTCTTATATTCTTCTACTCTTATATTTCCTTCACTCCTTATATTCTTCACTCTTATATTCTTCTCTCTTATATTCTTCACTCTTATATTCTTCACTCTTATATTCTTCACTCTTATATTCTTCACTCTTATATTCTTCACTCTTTATATTCTTCTCTCTTATCTATCCTGCTCTTATATTATTCTTCACTCTTATATTCTTCACTCTTATGTTCTGCAGCTCTTATGTTCTTCTATATTATATTCTTTCCAGTCTTATATTCTTCACTCTTATATTCTTCACTCTTATATTCTTCACTCTTATATTCTTCTACTCTTATATTCTTCACTCTTATATTCTTCACTCTTATATTCTTCACTATTATATTCTTCACTCTTATATTCTTCACTCTCCCATATTGCTTCACTCTTATATTCTTCACTCTCTATATTCTTCACTCTTATATTCTTCTACTCTTATATTCTTCTACTCTTATATTCTTCACTATATATATTCTTCACTCTTGCTATTCTTCACTCTTATGTTCTTCACTCTTATATTCTTCACTCTTATATTCTTCACTCTTCTTCACTCTTATGTTCTTCTGTCTTATATTCTTCTACTCTTATATTCTTCTACTCTTATATTCTTCACTCTTATATTCTTCACTCTTATATTCTTCACTCTTATATTCTTCACTCTTATATTCTTCACTCTTATATTCTTCTAATCTTATATTCTTCACTATTATATTATTCACTCTTATATTATTCACTATTATATTCTTCTACTCTTATATTCTTCTACTCTTATATTCTTCTACTCTTATATTCTTCTACTCTTATATTCTTCACTCTTATATTCTTCACTCTTATATTCTTCACTCTTATATTCTTCACTCTTATATTCTTCACTCTTATATTCTTCACTCTTATATTCTTCACTCTTATATTCTTCACTCTTATATTCTTCACTCTTATGTTCTTCCTGCTCTTATATTCTTACCTCATATATTCTTCACTCTTATATTCTTCTCTCTTATATTCTTCTACTCTTATGTTCTTCTACTCTTATATTCTTCTACTCTTATATTCTTCTACTCTTATGTTCTTCACTCTTATATTCTTCACTCTTATCGGCTTCTTCACTCTTATATTCTTCCATCTTTCTATATTCTTCTATCTTCATATTCTTCACTCTTATATTCTTCACTCTTATATTTCTTCCCACTCTTATGTTCTTCACTCTTGTATTCTTCTACTCTTATATTCTTCACTCTTATATTCTTCTACTCTTATATTCTTCACTCATATATTCTTCTATCTTATATTCTTCTCTCTTATATTCTTCACTCTTATATTCTTCACTCTTATATTCTTCACTCTTATATTCTTCACTCTTATATTCTTCACTCTTATATTCTTCACTCTTATATTCTTCTACTCTTATATTCTTCACTCTTATATTCTTCTACTCTTATATTCTTCACTATTATATTCTTCACTCTTATATTCTTCACTCTTATATTCTTCACTCTTATATTCTTCTACTCTTATATTCTTCACTCTTATATTCTTCACTCTTATATTCTTCACTCTTATATTCTTCACTCTTATATTCTTCACTCTTATATTCTTCACTCTTATATTCTTCACTCTTATATTCTTCACTCTTATATTCTTCCTACTCTTATATTCTTCACTCTTATATTCTTCACTCTTATATTCTTCTACTCTTATATTCTTCACTCTTATATTCTTCACTCTTATATTCTTCACTCTTATATTCTTCACACTTATATTCTTCACTCTTATATTCTTCACTCTTATGTTCTTCACTATATGTTCTTCTACTCTTATATTCTTCACTCTTATATTCTTTCACTCTTATATTCTTCACTCTTATATTCTTCTCTCTCTATATTCTTCTACTCTTATATTCTTCTACTCTTATATTCTTCACTCTTATATTTCTTCACTCTTATATTCTTCACTCTCTTATATTACCTCTTATATTCTTCACTCTTATATTCTTCACTCTTATATTCTTCACTCTTATATTCTTCTACTCTTATATTCTTCTACTCTTATATTCTTCACTCTTATATTCTTCTACTCTTTTATTCTTCACTCTATTATTCTTCTACCATTATATTATTCTACTCTTATATTCTTCACTCTTATATTCTTCTACTCTTATATTCTTCACTCTTATATTCTTCACTCTTATATTCTTCTACTCTTATATTCTTCACTCTTATATTCTTCATACTTATATTCTTCACTCTTATATTCTTCACTCTTATATTCTTCACTCTTATATTCTTCACTCTTATATTCTTTGCTCTTATATTCTTCACTCTTATATTCTTGCTCTTATATTTCTTCACTCATATATTCTTCACTCTTATATTCTTCACTCTTTTATATTCTTCTGCTATTTATATTCTTCTCTTATATTCTTCTGCTCTTACTCTAACTGCTCTTATATTCTTCACTCTTATATTCTTCACTCTTATATTCTTCTAACTCTTATATTCTTCTATATTATATTTCTTCACTCTTATATTCTTCTACTCTTATATTCTTCACTCTTATATTCTTCACTCTTATATTCTTCACTCTTATATTCTTCACTCTTATATTCTTCACTCTTATATTCTTCACTCTTATATTCTTCTGCTCTTATATTCTTCACTCTTATATTCTTGCTCTTATGTTCTTCTGCTCTTATATTCTTCACTCTTATATTCTTCACTCTTATATTCTTCACTCTTATAATTAATCTTCACTCTTATATTCTTCACTCTTTATATTCTTCACTCTTATATTCTTCATACTTATATTCTTCTGTCTCTTATATTCTTCTACTCTTATATTCTTCACTCTTATATTCTTCACTCTTATATTCTTCACTCTTATATTCTTCTCTTATATTATGTACTCTTGTATTCTTCTACTCTTATATTCTTCTACTCTATTTATATTCTTCACTCTTATATTCTTCACTCTTATATTCTTCACTCTTATATTCTTCACTCTTATATTCTTCACTCTTATATTCTTCTACTCTTATATTCTTCTCTCTTATATTCTTCACTCTTATATTCTTCATATCTTCTCTTCTTCACTCTTATATTCTTCTCTCTTATATTCTTCTCTGCTCTTATATTCTTCACTCTTATATTCTTCTACTCTTGTATTCTTCACTCTTATATTCTTCACTCTTATATTCTTCTACTCTTATATTCTTCTACTCTTATATTCTTCACTCTTATATTCTTCACTCTTATATATTCTTCACTCTGTTATTATGTATATTCTTCTACTCTTATATTCTTCACTCTTATATTCTTCACTCTTATATTCTTCACTCTTATATTCTTCACTCTTATATTCTTCACTCTTATCTTCTTCCACTCTTATATTCTTCACTCTTATATTCTTCACTCTTATATTCTTCACTCTTATATTCTTCACTCTTATATTCTTCACTCTTATATTCTTCTACTCTTATATTCTTCACTCTTATATTCTTCACTCTTATATTCTTCACTCTTATATTCTTCTACTATTATATTCTTCACTCTTTTATTCTTCACTCTTATATTCTTCACTCTTATTTTCTTCTACTCTTATATTCCTTCTTCACTCTTATATTCTTCACTCTTATGTTACTTCACTCTTATATTCTTCACTCTTATATTCTTCACTCTTATATTCTTCACTCTTATATTCTTCACTCTTATGTTCTTCACTCTTATGTTCTTGCTCTTATATTTCTTCACTCTTGTATTCTTCACTCTTATATTCTTCACTCTTATATTCTTCTACTCTTATATTCTTCACTCTTATATTCTTCACTCTTATATTCTTCACTCTTATATTCTTCACTCTTATGTTCTTCACTCTTATGTTCTTCACTATATATTCTTCACTCTTAGCATTCTTCACTCTTATATTCTTTCCTCTTCTATATTCTTCACTCTTATATTCTTCACTCTTATATTCTTCTACTCTTATATTCTTCTACTCTTATATTCTTCACTCTTATATTCTTCACTCTTATATTCTTTCACTCTTATATTCTACTCTTATATTCTTCTATACATATTCTTCACTCTTATATTCTTCACTCTTATATTCTTCACTCTTATATTCTTCATACTATACTATTCCTCTTATATTCTTCACTCTTATATTCTTCACTCTTATATTCTTCACTCTTATATTCTTCTACTCTTATATTCTTCTACTCTTATATTCTTCACTCTTATATTCTTGCTCTTATATTCTTCACTCTTATATTCTTCTACTCTTATGTTCTTCTACTCTTATATTACATCATATTCTTCACTCTTATGTTCTTCACTCTTATATTCTTCACTCTTATATTTCTTCACTCTTATATTCTTCTCTCTTATATTCTTCACTCTTCTTATATTCTTCACTCTTCTCTTCTCTCTTATATTCTTCACTCTTATATTCTTCACTCTTATTTTTTTCCACTCTTATATTCTTCACTCTTATATTCTTCACTCTTATATTCTTCACTCTTATATTCTTCTACTCTTATATTCTTCACTCCTTATATTCTTCACTCTTATATTCTTCACTCTTATATTCTTCACTCTTATATTCTTCACTCTTATATTCTTCTACTCTTATATTCTTCTACTCTTGTATTCTTCACTCTTATATTCTTCACTCTTATATTCTTCTACTCTTATATTCTTCTACTCTTATATTCTTCTTATCTTATATTCTTCACTCTTATTATATTCTTCACTCTTATATTCTTCACTCTTATATTCTTCGCTCTTATGTTCTTCACTCTTATATTCTTCACTCTTATATTCTTCACTCTTATATTCTTCGCACTATTTATGTTCTTCACTCCTGTTCTTCTACTCTTATATTCTTCACTCTTATATTCTTCTACTCTTATATTCTTCACTCTTATATTCTTCTACTCTTATATTCTTCTACTCTTATGTTCACTCACTCTTATATTCTTCACTCTTATATTCTTCACTCTTATATTCTTCACTCTTATGTTCTTCACTCATATATTCTTCACTCTTATATTCTTCACTCTTGTATTCTTCTGCTCTTATATTCTTCACTCTTATATTCTTCACTCTTATGTTCTTCACTCTTATATTCTTCTTCACTCTTATATTCTTCACTCTTATATTCTTCTACTCTTATATTCTTCACTCTTATATTCTTACACTCTTATATTCTTCAAATCTTATATTCGTCTACTCTTATATTCTTCACTCTTGTCTTCTTCACTCTTACTATATTCTTCTCTCTTATATTCTTCTATTCTTATATATTCTTCTACTCTTATATTCTTCTACTCTTATATTCTTCACTCTTATATTCTTCTACTCTCTATATTCTTCACTCTTATATTCTTCACTCTTATATTCTTCTACTCTTATATTCTTCACTCTTATATTCTTCACTCTTATGTTCTTCTACTCTTATGTTACTATACTATTATATTCTTCTACTATTATATTCTTATACTCTTATATTATTATACTCTTATTTTATTACCCTTTTATTTTATTCACTCTTATATTCTTCTACTCTTATGTTCTTCTCTCTTATGTTCTTCACTCTTATATTCTTCTACTCTTATATTTATTTACTGCTCTTATGTTCTTCACTCTTATATTCTTCTACTCTTATGTTCTTCTACTCTTATATTCTTCACTATACATATTCTTCTACTCTTATATTCTTCTACTCTTATATTCTTCACTCTTATATTATTAACTGCTCTTGTATATTCTTCACTCTTATATTCTTCACTATATATTCTTCACTCCATATTCTTCACTCTTATATTCTTCACTCTTATATTCTTCACTCTTATATTCTTCACTCTTGCTGTTCTTCTCTTTCTGTATATTCTTCACTCTTATATTCTTCACTCTTATATTCTTCTACTCCTGTTACTTCACTCTTCTTCTTCACTCTTATATTCTTCACTCTTATATTCTTTCCTCTTATATTCTTCACTCTTATGTTCTTCACTCTTATATTCTTCACTCTTATATTCTTCTACTCTTATATTCTTCACTCTTATATTCTTCACTCTTGTATTCTTCACTCTTATATTCTTCACTCTTATATTCTTCACTCTTATATTCTTCTACTCTTATATTCTTCTACTCTTATATTCTTCACTCTTATATTCTTCAAATTTTTTATTTTTTACTATTATATTATTCACTCTTTTTTTATTAACTCTTATATTCTTCACTCTTTTATTCTTCTACTCTTATATTCTTCACTCTTATATTCTTCACTCTTATATTCTTCTACTCTTATATTCTTCACTCTTATATTAACCCACTCTTATATTCTTCACTCTTATATTCTTCTCTGCATGTTTTCTTCTCTCTACTCTTATATTCTTCACTCTTATATTCTTCACTCTTATATTCTTCTACTCTTATATTCTTCACTCTTATATTCTTCACTGTTTATATTCTT
This sequence comes from Odontamblyopus rebecca, assembly GCA_030686955.1. Lineage (NCBI taxonomy): Eukaryota > Metazoa > Chordata > Actinopteri > Gobiiformes > Gobiidae > Odontamblyopus > Odontamblyopus rebecca. The sequence continues at coordinate 41,528,143 of CM060660.1, read as the reverse complement.
CACTCTTATATTCTTCTACTCTTATATTCTTCTGCTCTTATATTCTTCACTCTTATATTCTTCACTCTTGCCTTCTTCACTCTTATGTTCTTCTACTCTTATATTCTTCACTATGTATATTCTTCTACTCTTATATTCTTCACTCTTATATTCTTCACTCTTATGTTCTTCTACTCTTATATTCTTCTACTCTTATATTCTTCACTCTTATATTCTTCACTCTTATATTCTTCAATATTATATTCTTCACTCTTATGTTCTTCTCTCTTATATTCTTCACTCTTATGTTCTTCACTCTTATGTTCTTCCATCTTCTGTCTTATATTTCTTCACTCTTATATTCTTCACTCTCTTATATTCTTCACTCTTATATTCTTCACTCTTATATTCTTCACTATTATATTCTTCACTCTTATGTTCTTCTGCTCTTATATTCTTCACTCTTATATTCTTCTTTCTCTTATGTTCTTCTACTCTTATATTCTTCTATGCTCTTATATTCTTCTCTCTTATATTCTTCACTCTTATATTCTTCACTCTTATATTCTTCTACTCTTATGTTCTTCACTCTTATATTCTTCACTCTTATATTCTTCTACTCTTATATTCTTCTCTCTTATATTCTTCTACTCTTATATTCTTCACTCTTATATTATTCTTCACTCTCCCATATTCTTCTCTTTATATTGTCTTCTACTCTTCCATATTCTTCTACTCTTATATTCTTCACTCTTATATTCTTCACTCTTATATTCTTCTACTCTTATATTCTTCACTCTTATATTCTTATCTCTTATATTTTTTTACTCTTATATTCTTCACTCTTATATTCTTCACTCTTATATTCTTATCTTTTTATATTTTTTACTCTTATATTCTTCACTCTTATATTCTTCACTCTTATATTCTTCACTCTTATATTCTTCACTCTTATATTCTTCTACTCTTATATACTTCACAATTATATTCTTCACTCTTATATTCTTGCTCTTATATTCTTCACTCTTATGTTCTTCACTCTTATATTCTTCTACTCTTATATTCTTGCTCTTGTATTCTTCTACTCTTATATTCTTCTACTCTTTATATTCTTCATCACCCATATTCTTCTCTCTTATATTCTTCACTCTTATATTCTTCACTCTTGCATATTCTTCACTATGTATGTTCTTCTACTCTGATATTCTACACTCTTATCTTCTTCACTCTTATATTCTTCACTCTTATATTCTTCACTCCTTATATTCTTCTACTCTTATATTCTTCTACTCTTATATTCTTCACTCTTATATTCTTCTACTCTTATATTCTTCTCTTATGTTCTTCTACTCTTATATTCTTCTACTCTTATATTCTTCTTTTCTCTTATATTCTTCACTCTTATAATTCTTCTATCTTATATTCTTCTACTCTAACCTGTTCTTCACTCTTATGTTCTTCACTCTTATATTCTTCACTCTTATATTCTATTTAACTCTTATATTCTTCACTCTTATATTCTTCACTCTTATATTCTTCACTCTTATATTCTTCACTCTTATATTCTTCACTCTTATATTCTTGCTCTTATATTCTTTAACTCTCATATTCTTCACACTCTTGTATTCTTCACTCTTATATTCTTCACTCTTATATTCTTCACTCTTATGTTCTTTACTCTTATATTCTTACTCTTATATTCTTCCATCTTGTATTCTTCTACTCTTATATTCTTCACTCTTTATTTTCTTCACTCTTATATTCTTCACTCTTATATTCTTCTACTCTTATATTCTTCACTCTTATATTCTTCTACTCTTATATTCTTCAATCTTATATTATTCTACTCTTATATTCTTCACTCTTATATATTCTTCTACTCTTATATTCTTCTACTCTTATATTCTTCACTCTTATATTCTTCACTCTTATATTCTTTCTCTTATATTCTTTCTCTTATATTCTTCACTCTTATATTACTTCTACTCTTATATTTCTTCACTCTTATATTCTTCACTCTTATATTATTCACTCTTATATTCTTCACTCTTGTATTCTTACACTCTTATATTCTTCACTCTTATATTCTTCACTCTTATATTCTTCACTCTTATATTCTTCACTCTTATATTCTTCACTCTTATATTCTTCACTCTTATATTCTTCTACTCTTATATTCTTCACTCTTATATTCTTCACTCTTATATTCTTCACTCTTATATTCTTCTTTCTCTTATATTCTTCTACTCTTATATTCTTCACTCTTATATTGCTCTTATATTCTTCACTCTTCGATTCTACACTCTTATATTCTTCACTCTTATATTCTTCACTCTTATATTCTTCACTCTTATATTCTTCACTCTTATATTCTTCACTCTTATATTACTTCACTCTTATATTCTTCTACTCTTGTATTCTTCTACTCTTATATTCTTCACTCTTATATTCTACTACTCTTATATTCTATTTATATATGTATATTCTTCACTCTTATATTCTTCACTCTTATATTCTTCACTCTTGTATTCTTCTACTCTTATATTCTTCTACTCTTATATTCTTCTGCTCTTATATTTCTTCACTCTTATGTTCTTCACTCTTATATTCCTTCACTCTTATGTTCTTCTCTCTTATATTCTTCACTCTTATGTTCTTCTACTCTTATATTCTTCTACTCTTATATTCTTCTACTCTTATATTCTTCATTCTTATATGTGTTGTACAACTCTTATATTCTTCACTCTTATATTCTTCACTCTTATATTCTTCACTATTATATTCTTCACTCCATATTCTTCTACTCTTATATTTCTTCCTACTCTTATATTTCTTCACTCTTATATTATTCAATCTTATATTTTTTCTATCTTATATTCTTCTACTCTTATATTCTTCACTCTTATATTCTTCACTCTTATATTCTTCTACTCTTATATTCTTCACTCTTATATTCTTCTACTCTTATATTCTTCACTCTTATATTCTTGTACTCTTATAATATTCACTCTTATATTCTTCACTCTTATATTCTTATACTCTTATATTCTTCACTCTTTATATTCTTCACTCTTATATTCTTCTGCTCTTACTTATTCTTCCTCTTATATTCTTCTACTCTTATATTCTTCACTCTTATATTCTTCACTCTTATATTCTTCTACTCTTATATTCTTCTACTCTTATATTCTTCACTCTTATATTCTTCTCTCTTATATTCTTCACTCTTGTCTTCACTCTTATATTCTTCACTCTTATATTCTTCACTCTTATATTCTTCACTCTTATATTCTTCACTCTTATATTCTTCTACTCTTATATTCTTCACTCTTATGTTCTTCTACTCTTATATTCTTCTACTCTTGCTATTCTTCACTCTTATATTCTATACTCTTATATTCTTCACTATATATATTCTTCTATCACCTGTTCTTCACTCTTATATTCTTCACTCTTATATTCTTCTACTCTTATATTCTTCTCTTATATTCTTCTACTCTTATATTCTTCACTCTTATATTCTTCACTCTTATATTCTTCTACTATTATATTCTTCACTCTTATATTCTTCTACTCTTATAATCTGCAACTCTTATAATATTCTTCACTCTTATATTCTTTACACTCTTATATTCTTCTACTCTTATATTCTTCTACTCTTATATTCTTCACTCTTATATTCTTCACTCTTCTATTCTTCACTCTTATATTCTTCTACTCTTATATTCTTCTACTCTCATTCTTCTACTCTTATATTCTTCTACTCTTATATTCTTACACTCTTATATTCTTCACTCTTATATTCTTCACTCTTATATTCTTCACTCTTATATTCTTCTACTCCTATATTCTTCACTCTTATATTCTTCACTCTTATATTCTTCTATCTTTATATTCTTCACTCTTATAATTCTTCTACTATATATTCTTCACTCTTATGATATTCACTCTTATATTCTTCTACTCTTATATTCTTCACTCTTATATTCTTCACTCTTATATTCTTCACTCTTATATTCTTCTACTCTTATATTCTTCCACTCTTATATTCTTCTACTCTTATATTCTTCTACTCTTATATTCTTCTACTCTTATATTCTTCACTCTTATATTCTTCTACTCTTATATTATTCTACTCTTATATTCTTCAACTCTTATATTCTTCTACTCTTATGTTCTTCACTCTTATATTCTTCTCTTTCTATATTCTTCACTGTATATTCTTCACTCTTATATTCTTCTACTCTTATATTCTTCACTCTTATATTCTTCTCTTATATTCTTCACTCTTATATTCTTCACTCTTATATTCTTCTACTCTTATATTCTTCACTCTTATATTTTTCACTCTTATATTCTTCACTCTTTATATTCTTCTACTCTTATATTCTTCACTCTTATATTCTTCTACTCTTATATTCTTCTACTCTTGTATTCTTCACTCTTGTATTCTTGCTCTTATATTCTTCACTCTTATATTCTTCACTCTTATATTCTTCACTCTTATATTCTTCACTCTTATATTCTTTCTCTTATGTTCTTCACTAATATATTCTTCTACTCTTATATTCTTCACTCTTATATTCTTCACTCTTATATTCTTCACTCTTATATTCTTCTACTCTTATATTCTTCTACTCTTATATTCTTCACTCTTATATTCTTCACTCTTATATTCTTCTACTCTTATATTCTTCACTCTTATATTCTTCACTCTTATATTCTTCACTCTTATATTCTTCACTCTTATATTCTTCACTCTTATATTCTTCACTCTTATATTCTTCACTCTTATATTCTTCACTCTTATATTCTTCACTCTTATATTCTTCACTCTTATATTCTTCACTCTTATATTCTTCACTCTTATATTCTTCTACTCTTATATTCTTCTACTCTTATATTCTTCACTCTTATATTCTTCACTCTTATATTCTTCACTCTTATATTCTTCACTCTTATATTCTTCACTCTTATATTCTTCACTCTTATATTCTTCACTCTTATATTCTTCACTCTTATATTCTTCTACTCTTATATTCTTCTACTCTTATATTCTTCTACTCTTATATTCTTCTACTCTTATATTCTTCACTCTTATATTCTTCACTCTTATATTCTTCTACTCTTATATTCTTCACTCTTATATTCTTCTACTCTTATATTCTTCACTCTTATATTCTTCTACTCTTATATTCTTCACTCTTATATTCTTCTACTCTTATATTCTTCTACTCTTATATTCTTCTACTCTTATATTCTTCTACTCTTATATTCTTCACTCTTATATTCTTCTACTCTTATATTCTTCACTCTTATATTCTTCTACTCTTATATTCTTCTACTCTTATATTCTTCACTCTTATATTCTTCTACTCTTATATTCTTCTACTCTTATATTCTTCTACTCTTATATTCTTCTACTCTTATATTCTTCTACTCTTATATTCTTCACTCTTATATTCTTCACTCTTATATTCTTCACTCTTATATTCTTCACTCTTATATTCTTCACTCTTATATTCTTCTACTCTTATATTCTTCACTCTTATATTCTTCTACTCTTATATTCTTCTACTCTTATATTCTTCTACTCTTATATTCTTCACTCTTATATTCTTCTACTCTTATATTCTTCACTCTTATATTCTTCACTCTTATATTCTTCACTCTTATATTCTTCACTCTTATATTCTTCTACTCTTATATTCTTCACTCTTATATTCTTCTACTCTTATATTCTTCACTCTTATATTCTTCTACTCTTATATTCTTCACTCTTATATTCTTCACTCTTATATTCTTCACTCTTATATTCTTCACTCTTATATTCTTCACTCTTATATTCTTCACTCTTATATTCTTCACTCTTATATTCTTCACTCTTATATTCTTCACTCTTATATTCTTCACTCTTATATTCTTCACTCTTATATTCTTCACTCTTATATTCTTCTACTCTTATATTCTTCTACTCTTATATTCTTCACTCTTATATTCTTCACTCTTATATTCTTCACTCTTATATTCTTCTACTCTTATATTCTTCTACTCTTATATTCTTCTACTCTTATATTCTTCACTCTTATATTCTTCACTCTTATATTCTTCTACTCTTATATTCTTCTACTCTTATATTCTTCTACTCTTATATTCTTCACTCTTATATTCTTCACTCTTATATTCTTCACTCTTATATTCTTCACTCTTATATTCTTCACTCTTATATTCTTCACTCTTATATTCTTCACTCTTATATTCTTCTACTCTTATATTCTTCACTCTTATATTCTTCTACTCTTATATTCTTCTACTCTTATATTCTTCTACTCTTATATTCTTCTACTCTTATATTCTTCTACTCTTATATTCTTCTACTCTTATATTCTTCACTCTTATATTCTTCTACTCTTATATTCTTCACTCTTATATTCTTCACTCTTATATTCTTCACTCTTATATTCTTCACTCTTATATTCTTCACTCTTATATTCTTCACTCTTATATTCTTCTACTCTTATATTCTTCACTCTTATATTCTTCACTCTTATATTCTTCTACTCTTATATTCTTCACTCTTATATTCTTCACTCTTATATTCTTCACTCTTATATTCTTCACTCTTATATTCTTCACTCTTATATTCTTCACTCTTATATTCTTCACTCTTATATTCTTCACTCTTATATTCTTCACTCTTATATTCTTCACTCTTATATTCTTCACTCTTATATTCTTCTACTCTTATATTCTTCACTCTTATATTCTTCTACTCTTATATTCTTCACTCTTATATTCTTCTACTCTTATATTCTTCACTCTTATATTCTTCACTCTTATATTCTTCACTCTTATATTCTTCACTCTTATATTCTTCACTCTTATATTCTTCACTCTTATATTCTTCACTCTTATATTCTTCACTCTTATATTCTTCACTCTTATATTCTTCACTCTTATATTCTTCACTCTTATATTCTTCACTCTTATATTCTTCACTCTTATATTCTTCACTCTTATATTCTTCACTCTTATATTCTTCACTCTTATATTCTTCTACTCTTATATTCTTCTACTCTTATATTCTTCACTCTTATATTCTTCACTCTTATATTCTTCACTCTTATATTCTTCACTCTTATATTCTTCACTCTTATATTCTTCACTCTTATATTCTTCACTCTTATATTCTTCACTCTTATATTCTTCACTCTTATATTCTTCACTCTTATATTCTTCACTCTTATATTCTTCACTCTTATATTCTTCACTCTTATATTCTTCACTCTTATATTCTTCACTCTTATATTCTTCACTCTTATATTCTTCTACTCTTATATTCTTCTACTCTTATATTCTTCACTCTTATATTCTTCACTCTTATATTCTTCACTCTTATATTCTTCACTCTTATATTCTTCACTCTTATATTCTTCACTCTTATATTCTTCACTCTTATATTCTTCACTCTTATATTCTTCACTCTTATATTCTTCACTCTTATATTCTTCACTCTTATATTCTTCACTCTTATATTCTTCACTCTTATATTCTTCACTCTTATATTCTTCACTCTTATATTCTTCTACTCTTATATTCTTCTACTCTTATATTCTTCACTCTTATATTCTTCACTCTTATATTCTTCACTCTTATATTCTTCTACTCTTATATTCTTCTACTCTTATATTCTTCACTCTTATATTCTTCTACTCTTATATTCTTCTACTCTTATATTCTTCTACTCTTATATTCTTCACTCTTATATTCTTCACTCTTATATTCTTCACTCTTATATTCTTCACTCTTATATTCTTCACTCTTATATTCTTCACTCTTATATTCTTCACTCTTATATTCTTCACTCTTATATTCTTCACTCTTATATTCTTCACTCTTATATTCTTCACTCTTATATTCTTCACTCTTATATTCTTCACTCTTATATTCTTCACTCTTATATTCTTCACTCTTATATTCTTCACTCTTATATTCTTCACTCTTATATTCTTCACTCTTATATTCTTCTACTCTTATATTCTTCACTCTTATATTCTTCACTCTTATATTCTTCACTCTTATATTCTTCTACTCTTATATTCTTCTACTCTTATATTCTTCACTCTTATATTCTTCTACTCTTATATTCTTCTACTCTTATATTCTTCACTCTTATATTCTTCACTCTTATATTCTTCTACTCTTATATTCTTCTACTCTTATATTCTTCACTCTTATATTCTTCACTCTTATATTCTTCACTCTTATATTCTTCACTCTTATATTCTTCACTCTTATATTCTTCACTCTTATATTCTTCACTCTTATATTCTTCTACTCTTATATTCTTCACTCTTATATTCTTCACTCTTATATTCTTCACTCTTATATTCTTCTACTCTTATATTCTTCACTCTTATATTCTTCTACTCTTATATTCTTCACTCTTATATTCTTCACTCTTATATTCTTCTACTCTTATATTCTTCTACTCTTATATTCTTCACTCTTATATTCTTCACTCTTATATTCTTCTACTCTTATATTCTTCACTCTTATATTCTTCACTCTTATATTCTTCACTCTTATATTCTTCACTCTTATATTCTTCACTCTTATATTCTTCTACTCTTATATTCTTCACTCTTATATTCTTCACTCTTATATTCTTCACTCTTATATTCTTCTACTCTTATATTCTTCACTCTTATATTCTTCTACTCTTATATTCTTCACTCTTATATTCTTCACTCTTATATTCTTCTACTCTTATATTCTTCTACTCTTATATTCTTCACTCTTATATTCTTCACTCTTATATTCTTCTACTCTTATATTCTTCTACTCTTATATTCTTCACTCTTATATTCTTCTACTCTTATATTCTTCACTCTTATATTCTTCACTCTTATATTCTTCTACTCTTATATTCTTCACTCTTATATTCTTCACTCTTATATTCTTCTACTCTTATATTCTTCTACTCTTATATTCTTCACTCTTATATTCTTCACTCTTATATTCTTCTACTCTTATATTCTTCACTCTTATATTCTTCACTCTTATATTCTTCACTCTTATATTCTTCACTCTTATATTCTTCACTCTTATATTCTTCACTCTTATATTCTTCACTCTTATATTCTTCACTCTTATATTCTTCTACTCTTATATTCTTCACTCTTATATTCTTCACTCTTATATTCTTCTACTCTTATATTCTTCACTCTTATATTCTTCACTCTTATATTCTTCTACTCTTATATTCTTCACTCTTATATTCTTCACTCTTATATTCTTCACTCTTATATTCTTCACTCTTATATTCTTCACTCTTATATTCTTACACTCTTATATCTAAACCAGGTCTAAACCAGGTCTAAACCAGGTCTAAACCAGGTGTAAACCAGGTCTAAACCAGGTCTAAACCAGGTCTAAACCAGGTCTAAACCAGGTCTAAACCAGGTCTAAACCAGGGTCTAAACCAGGTCTAAACAAGGTCTAAACCAGGGTCTAAACCAGGTCTAAACAAGGTCTAAACTAGGTCTAAACAAGGTCTAAACTAGGTCTAAACCAGGTCTAAAGCAGGTCTAAACCAAGTCTAAACCAGGTCTAAACCAGATTTAAACCAGGTGTAAACCAGGTGTAAACCAGGTCTAAACCAGGTCTAAACCAGGTCTAAACCAGGTCTAAACCAGGTCTAAACAAGGTCTAAACCAGGTCTAAACCAGGTCTAAACCAGGTCTAAACCAGGTCTAAACTAGGTCAAAACCAGGTCTAAACCAGATTTAAACCAGGTCTAAACCAGGTCTAACCTAGGTCTAAACCAGGTCTAAACAAGGTCTAAACCAGGTCTAAACCAGGTCTAAACCAGGTGTAAACCAGGTCTAAACCAGGTCTAAACCAGGACTAAACCAGGACTAAACCAGGTCTAAACTAGGTCTAAACCAGGTCTAAACAAGGTCTAAACCAGGTCTAAACCAGGTCTAAACCAGGTCTAAACCAGGTCTAAACCAGGTCTAAACCAGGTCTAAACCAGGTCTAAACCAGGTCTAAACTAGGTCTAAACCAGGTCTAAACCAGGACTAAACCAGGTCTAAACCAGGTCTAAACTAGGTCTAAACCAGGTCTAAACCAGATTTAAACCAGGTCTAAACCAGGTCTAAACTAGGTCTAAACCAGGTCTAAACCAGGTCTAAACCAGGTCTAAACCAGGTCTAAACCAGGTCTAAACCAGGTCTAAACCAGGTCTAAACCAGGTCTAAACCAGGACTAAACCAGGACTAAACCAGGTCTAAACAAGGTCTAAACCAGGTCTAAACAAGGTCTAAACCAGGTCTAAACCAGGTCTAAACCAGGACTAAACCAGGACTAAACCAGGTCTAAACCAGGTCTAAACCAGGTCTAAACCAGGTCTAAACCAGGTCTAAACTAGGTCTAAACAAGGTCTAAACCAGGTCTAAACCAGGACTAAACCAGGACTAAACCAGGACTAAACCAGGTCTAAACCAGGTCTAAACCAGGTCTAAACCAGGACTAAACCAGGACTAAACCAGGTCTAAACCAGGTCTAAACCAGGTCTAAACCAGGTCTAAACCAGGTCTAAACCAGGTCTAAACCAGGTCTAAACCAGGACTAAACCAGGACTAAACCAGGTCTAAACCAGGTCTAAACCAGGTCTAAACCAGGTCTAAACCAGGACTAAACCAGGACTAAACCAGGTCTAAACCAGGTCTAAACTAGGTCTAAACCAGGTCTAAACAAGGTCTAAACCAGGTCTAAACCAGGACTAAACCAGGTCTAAACCAGGACTAAACCAGGTCCAAACCAGGTCTAAACCAGGTCTAAACCAGGTCTAAACCAGGTCTAAACCAGGTCTAAACCAGGACTAAACCAGGTCTAAACCAGGTCTAAACCAGGACTAAACCAGGTCTAAAACAGGTCTAAACCAGGACTAAACCAGGTCTAAACGAGGGCTAAACCAGGTCTAAACCAGGTCCAAACCAGGTCTAAACGAGGGCTAAACCAGGTCTAAACCAGGTCCAAACCAGGTCTAAACCAGGTCTAAACCAGGACTAAACCAGGTCCAAACCAGGTCTAAACCAGGTCTAAACCAGGTCTAAACCAGGTCTAAACCAGGTCTAAACCAGGACTAAACCAGGTCTAAACCAGGTCTAAACCAGGACTAAACCAGGTCTAAACCAGGTCTAAACCAGGACTAAACCAGGTCTAAACCAGGACTAAACCAGGTCTAAACCAGGTCCAAACCAGGTCTAAACCAGGTCTAAACCAGGTCTAAACCAGGACTAAACCAGGTCTAAACCAGGACTAAACCAGGTCTAAACCAGGTCTAAACCAGGACTAAACCAGGACTAAACCAGGTCTAAACCAGGTCTAAACAAGGTCTAAACCAGGTCTAAACCAGGTCTAAACCAGGTCTAAACCAGGTCTAAACCAGGTGTAAACCAGGTCTAAACCAGGTCTAAACCAGGACTAAACCAAGACTAAACCAGGTCTAAACTAGGTCTAAACCAGGTCTAAACCAGATTTAAACCAGGTCTAAACCAGGTCTAAACTAGGTCTAAACCAGGTCTAAACAAGGTCTAAACCAGGTCTAAACAAGGTCTAAACCAGGTCTAAACCAGGTCTAAACCAGGTCTAAACCAGGACTAAACCAGGACTAAACCAGGTCTAAACCAGGTCTAAACCAGGACTAAACCAGGACTAAACCAGGTCTAAACCAGGTCTAAACTAGGTCTAAACCAGGTCTAAACAAGGTCTAAACCAGGTCTAAACCAGGACTAAACCAGGTCTAAACCAGGACTAAACCAGGTCCAAACCAGGTCTAAACCAGGTCTAAACCAGGTCTAAACCAGGTCTAAACCAGGACTAAACCAGGTCTAAACCAGGTCTAAACCAGGACTAAACCAGGTCTAAACCAGGTCTAAACCAGGACTAAACCAGGTCTAAACCAGGACTAAACCAGGTCTAAACCAGGTCTAAACCAGGTCTAAACCAGGACTAAACCAGGTCTAAACCAGGTCTAAACCAGGTCTAAACCAGGTCTAAACCAGGACTAAACCAGGTCTAAACCAGGTCTAAACCAGGACTAAACCAGGTCTAAACCAGGTAATACTGGATGACTTCATGGGCCCAAAATAAAACTGTGAATATTTGCAGAAGGAGAAAAAAACCTCAGCGTTGGTAATTCAAATCTGGCTCTGTGCCCTTGAGCCTGACACTCCCCCTCACCAGAGTGAATGTGCTTACACACAGCACATGCTTAAAGAGTCCCTGTGTGTGTGTGTATAGTGTGTGTGTGTGTGTGTGTGTATGTGTGTGTATGTGTGTATAGTGTGTGTGTGTGTATGTGTTTATAGTGTGTGTGTGTATAGTGTGTGTATAGTGTGTGTAGTGCGTGTATAGTGTGTGTATAGTGTGTGTATAGTGTGTGTATAGTGTGTATAGTGTGTGTATAGTGTGTATAGTGTGTGTATAGTGTGTGTATAGTGTGTGTATAGTGTGTATAGTGTGTGTATAGTGTGTGTATAGTCTGTGTATAGTGTGTGTATAGTGTGTGTACAGTGTGTGTATAGTGTGTGTGTGTATAGTGAGTGTATGGTGTGTGTATAGTGTGTGTATAGTGTGTGTATAGTGTGTGTATAGTGTGTGTATAGTGTGTTTATAGTGTGTATAGTGTGTGTATAGTGTGTGTATAGTGTGTGTATAGTGTGTATAGTGTGTGTGTATAGTGTGTGTATAGTGTGTATAGTGTGTGTATAGTGTGTGTATAGTGTGTATAGTGTGTGTATAGTGTGTGTATAGTGTGTGTATAGTGTGTGTATAGTGTGTATAGTGTGTGTATAGTGTGTGTATAGTGTGTGTATAGTGTGTATAGTGTGTGTATAGTGTGTATATAGTGTGTATAGTGTGTGTATAGTGTGTGTATAGTGTGTGTATAGTGTGTGTATAGTGTGTGAATCTGTATTATATAGTGTGTATATTATTGTATAGTGTGTGTATAGTGTGTGTATAATGTGTATAGTGTGTGTATAGTGTGTGTATAGTGTGTGTATAGTGTGTGTATAGTGTGTGTATATAGTGTGTGTATAGTGTGTATAGTGTGTGTATAGTGTGTGTATAGTGTGTGTATAGTGTGTGTATAGTGTGTGTATAGTGTGTGTATAGTGTGTGTATAGTGTGTGTATAGTGTGTGTATAGTGTGTGTATAGTGTGTGTGTGTATAGTGTGTGTATAGTGTGTGTATAGTGTGTGTATAGTGTGTGTATAGTGTGTATAGTGTGTGTGTGTATAGTGTGTGTATAGTGTGTGTATAGTGTGTGTATAGTGTGTGTATAGTGTGTGTATAGTGTGTGTATAGTGTGTGTATAGTGTGTATAGTGTGTGTATAGTGTGTGTATAGTGTGTGTGTGTATAGTGTGTGTATAGTGTGTGTATAGTGTGTGTATAGTGTGTGTATAGTGTGTATAGTGTGTGTATAGTGTGTGTGTATAGTGTGTGTGTGTATAGTGTGTGTATAGTGTGTGTATAGTGTGTGTGTGTATAGTGTGTGTATAGTGTGTGTGTGTATAGTGTGTGTATAGTGTGTGTATAGTGTGTGTAGTGTGTGTATAGTGTGTGTATAGTGTTCCACCTACATGTTCTATATTTACTCGTGTGTCTTGTGCACAGCTGCCCCCCAAAAACAAAGAACTATTTCAGTTCCTGGTCTGGACCAAGACCTTGAACCTTCCTAGACCCTGTTTCAGTCCTGGATTAGTCCTGGGTTAGACCTGGTTTGGACCTGGTTTAGTCCTGGGTTAGTCCTGGGTTAGACCTGGGTTGCACCTGGTTTAGTCCTGGTTTAGTCCTGGGTTAGACCTGGTTTAGTCCTGGTTTAGTCCTGGGTTAGTCCTGGTTTAGTCCTGGGTTAGACCTGGTTTAGTCCTGGTTTAGTCCTGGTTTAGTCCTGGGTTAGACCTGGTTTAGTCCTGGGTTAGTCCTGGTCCATAGACACTTACACTTGTTCTGCTCCAGCTCCAGATCGTTCTAAACACATTCAGGAAATGTTCTAAAGGTTCTAAAGGTTCTAAAGGTTCTAAAGGTTCTAAAGGTTCTAAAGGTTCTAAATGTTCTAAAGGTTGTAAAGGTTTTGCTCTGTTGTGTTTCAGGATCCAGACATGAGGAACACGAGTTTTGAATCTCGTTTTAGGATCGATTCCCACTGGGCAAAGACACGAAGCAACAACTTTTTAGAGTTATTTTTGTCCAGTGTGGGTCCAGACGGGACTTTTCCAACGTCTTACTGATGTTCAGTGTGAATGTGTCTGTGTGAATGTGTGTGAACGTGTCTGTGTGAATGTGTCTGTGTGAATGTGTGTGAATGTGTCTGTGTGAACGTGTCTGTGTGAATGTGTCTGTGTGAATGTGTCTGTGTGAATGTGTCTGTGTGAATGTGTCTGTGTGAATGTGTCTGTGTGAATGTTTCTGTGTGAATGTGTCTGTGTGAATGTGTCTGTGTGAACGTGTCTGTGTGAACGTGTCTGTGTGAATGTTTCTGTGTGAATGTGTCTGTGTGAATGTGTCTGTGTGAATGTGTCTGTGTGAATGTTTCTGTGTGAATGTGTCTGTGTGAATGTGTCTGTGTGAATGTGTCTGTGTGAATGTGTCTGTGTGAATGTGTCTGTGTGAATGTGTCTGTGTGAACGTGTCTGTGTGAATGTGTCTGTGTGAACGTGTCTGTGTGAATGTGTCTGTGTGAATGTGTCTGTGTGAATGTGTCTGTGTGAATGTGTCTGTGTGAACGTGTCTGTGTGAACGTGTCTGTGTGAATGTTTCTGTGTGAATGTGTCTGTGTGAATGTGTCTGTGTGAATGTGTCTGTGTGAATGTGTCTGTGTGAAAGTGTCTGTGTGAATGTGTCTGTGTGAATGTGTCTGTGTGAATGTGTCTGTGTGAATGTGTCTGTGTGAATGTGTCTGTGTGAATGTGTCTGTGTGAATGTGTCTGTGTGAACGTGTCTGTGTGAACGTGTCTGTGTGAATGTTTCTGTGTGAACGTGTCTGTGTGAATGTGTCTGTGTGAACGTGTCTGTGTGAATGTGTCTGTGTGAATGTGTCTGTGTGAACGTGTCTGTGTGAATGTGTCTGTGTGAATGTGTCTGTGTGAATGTGTCTGTGTGAATGTTTCTGTGTGAATGTGTCTGTGTGAATGTGTCTGTGTGAACGTGTCTGTGTGAATGTGTCTGTGTGAATGTGTCTGTGTGAATGTGTCTGTGTGAATGTGTCTGTGTGAATGTGTCTGTGTGAACGTGTCTGTGTGAATGTTTCTGTGTGAATGTTTCTGTGTGAATGTGTCTGTGTGAATGTGTCTGTGTGAACGTGTCTGTGTGAACGTGTCTGTGTGAATGTGTCTGTGTGAATGTGTCTGTGTGAATGTGTCTGTGTGAATGTGTCTGTGTGAATGTTTCTGTGTGAATGTGTCTGTGTGAATGTGTCTGTGTGAATGTGTCTGTGTGAAATATACTGTGTGAATGTGTCTGTGTGAATGTGTCTGTGTGAACGTGTCTGTGTGAATGTGTCTGTGTGAACGTGTCTGTGTGAATGTGTCTGTGTGAACGTGTCTGTGTGAATGTTTCTGTGTGAATGTGTCTGTGTGAATGTGTCTGTGTGAACGTGTCTGTGTGAACGTGTCTGTGTGAATGTTTCTGTGTGAATGTGTCTGTGTGAATGTGTCTGTGTGAATGTGTCTGTGTGAATGTTTCTGTGTGAATGTTTCTGTGTGAATGTGTCTGTGTGAATGTGTCTGTGTGAATGTGTCTGTGTGAATGTGTCTGTGTGAATGTGTCTGTGTGAAAGTGTCTGTGTGAATGTGTCTGTGTGAACGTGTCTGTGTGAATGTGTCTGTGTGAACGTGTCTGTGTGAATGTGTCTGTGTGAACGTGTCTGTGTGAACGTGTCTGTGTGAACGTGTCTGTGTGAATGTTTCTGTGTGAATGTGTCTGTGTGAACGTGTCTGTGTAAATGTGTCTGTGTGAACGTGTCTGTGTGAATGTGTGTGAATGTGTGTGAACGTGTCTGTGTGAATGTGTCTGTGTGAATGTGTCTGTGTGAATGTGTCTGTGTGAACGTGTCTGTGTGAATGTGTCTGTGTGAACGTGTCTGTGTGAACGTGTCTGTGTGAACGTGTCTGTGTGAATGTTTCTGTGTGAATGTGTCTGTGTGAATGTGTCTGTGTGAACGTGTCCGTGTGAACGTGTCTGTGTGAATGTTTCTGTGTGATTGTGTCTGTGTGAATGTGTCTGTGTGAATGTATCTGTGTGAATGTGTCTGTGTGAATGTGTGTGAATGTGTCTGTGTGAACGTGTCTGTGTGAATGTGTCTGTGTGAATGTTTCTGTGTGAATGTGTCTGTGTGAATGTTTCTGTGTGAATGTGTCTGTGTGAATGTGTCTGTGTGAACGTGTCTGTGTGAATGTTTCTGTGTGAACGTGTCTGTGTGAATGTGTCTGTGTGAACGTGCCTGTGTGAATGTGTGTGAATGTGTCTGTGTGAACGTGTCTGTGTGAATGTGTGTGAATGTGTCCGTGTGAACGTGTCTGTGTGAATGTTTCTGTGTGATTGTGTCTGTGTGAATGTGTCTGTGTGAACGTGTCTGTGTGAATGTGTCTGTGTGAACATGTGTGAATGTGCCTGTGTGAACGTGTCTGTGTGAACGTGTCTGTGTGAACGTGTCTGTGTGAATGTTTCTGTGTGAATGTTTCTGTGTGATTGTGTCTGTGTGAATGTGTCTGTGTGAACGTGTCTGTGTGAACGTGTCTGTGTGAATGTTTCTGTGTGAATGTGTCTGTGTGAATGTGTCTGTGTGAATGTGTCTGTGTGAATGTTTCTGTGTGAATGTTTCTGTGTGAATGTGTCTGTGTGAATGTGTCTGTGTGAATGTGTGTGAATGTGTCTGTGTGAATGTGTCTGTGTGAACGTGTCTGTGTGAATGTGTGTGAACGTGTCTGTGTGAATGTGTCTGTGTGAACGTGTCTGTGTGAATGTGTCTGTGTGAACGTGTCTGTGTGAACGTGTCTGTGTGAACGTGTCTGTGTGAATGTTTCTGTGTGAATGTGTCTGTGTGAACGTGTCTGTGTAAATGTGTCTGTGTGAACGTGTCTGTGTGAATGTGTGTGAATGTGTGTGAACGTGTCTGTGTGAATGTGTCTGTGTGAATGTGTCTGTGTGAATGTGTCTGTGTGAACGTGTCTGTGTGAATGTGTCTGTGTGAACGTGTCTGTGTGAACGTGTCTGTGTGAACGTGTCTGTGTGAATGTTTCTGTGTGAATGTGTCTGTGTGAATGTGTCTGTGTGAACGTGTCCGTGTGAACGTGTCTGTGTGAATGTTTCTGTGTGATTGTGTCTGTGTGAATGTGTCTGTGTGAATGTATCTGTGTGAATGTGTCTGTGTGAATGTGTCTGTGTGAATGTGTCTGTGTGAACGTGTCTGTGTGAATGTGTCTGTGTGAATGTTTCTGTGTGAATGTGTCTGTGTGAATGTTTCTGTGTGAATGTGTCTGTGTGAATGTGTCTGTGTGAACGTGTCTGTGTGAATGTTTCTGTGTGAACGTGTCTGTGTGAATGTGTCTGTGTGAACGTGTCTGTGTGAATGTTTCTGTGTGAATGTGTCTGTGTGAACGTGTCTGTGTGAATGTGTCTGTGTGAATGTGTCTGTGTGAACGTGTCTGTGTGAATGTTTCTGTGTGATTGTGTCTGTGTGAATGTGTCTGTGTGAACGTGTCTGTGTGAATGTGTCTGTGTGAATGTGTCTGTGTGAATGTGTCTGTGTGAATGTGTCTGTGTGAAAGTGTCTGTGTGAATGTGTCTGTGTGAATGTTTCTGTGTGAATGTGTCTGTGTGAATGTGTCTGTGTGAATGTGTCTGTGTGAACGTGTCTGTGTGAATGTGTCTGTGTGAATGTGTCTGTGTGAACGTGTCTGTGTGAATGTGTCTGTGTGAACGTGTCTGTGTGAATGTGTCTGTGTGAACGTGTCTGTGTGAACGTGTCTGTGTGAATGTGTCTGTGTGAATGTGTCTGTGTGAATGTGTCTGTGTGAACGTGTCTGTGTGAATGTGTCTGTGTGAATGTGTCTGTGTGAACGTGTCTGTGTGAACGTGTCTGTGTGAATGTTTCTGTGTGAATGTGTCTGTGTGAATGTGTCTGTGTGAATGTGTCTGTGTGAATGTGTCTGTGTGAATGTGTCTGTGTGAATGTGTCTGTGTGAATGTGTCTGTGTGAATGTGTCTGTGTGAATGTGTCTGTGTGAATGTGTCTGTGTGAATGTGTCTGTGTGAATGTGTCTGTGTGAACGTGTCTGTGTGAATGTGTCTGTGTGAATGTGTCTGTGTGAATGTGTCTGTGTGAATGTGTCTGTGTGAATGTGTCTGTGTGAATGTGTCTGTGTGAACGTGTCTGTGTGAATGTGTCTGTGTGAACGTGTCTGTGTGAATGTGTCTGTGTGAACGTGTCTGTGTGAATGTGTCTGTGTGAATGTGTCTGTGTGAACGTGTCTGTGTGAACGTGTCTGTGTGAATGTGTCTGTGTGAATGTGTCTGTGTGAACGTGTCTGTGTGAATGTTTCTGTGTGAATGTGTCTGTGTGAATGTGTCTGTGTGAACGTGTCTGTGTGAATGTGTCTGTGTGAACGTGTCTGTGTGAATGTGTCTGTGTGAATGTGTCTGTGTGAACGTGTCTGTGTGAACGTGTCTGTGTGAATGTTTCTGTGTGAATGTGTCTGTGTGAATGTGTCTGTGTGAATGTGTCTGTGTGAACGTGTCTGTGTGAACGTGTCTGTGTGAATGTTTCTGTGTGAATGTGTCTGTGTGAATGTGTCTGTGTGAATGTGTCTGTGTGAATGTGTCTGTGTGAATGTGTCTGTGTGAACGTGTCTGTGTGAATGTGTCTGTGTGAATGTGTCTGAATGTGTCTGTGTGAATGTGTGTGAACGTGTCTGTGTGAACGTGTCTGTGTGAATGTGTCTGTGTGAATGTGTCTGTGTGAATGTGTCTGTGTGAATGTGTCTGTGTGAACGTGTCTGTGTGAATGTGTCTGTGTGAATGTGTCTGTGTGAATGTGTCTGTGTGAATGTGTCTGTGTGAACGTGTCTGTGTGAATGTGTCTGTGTGAACGTGTCTGTGTGAACGTGTCTGTGTGAACGTGTCTGTGTGAACGTGTCTGTGTGAATGTGTCTGTGTGAATGTGTCTGTGTGAATGTGTCTGTGTGAACGTGTCTGTGTGAACGTGTCTGTGTGAATGTGTCTGTGTGAATGTGTCTGTGTGAATGTGTCTGTGTGAATGTGTCTGTGTGAATGTGTCTGTGTGAATGTGTCTGTGTGAATGTGTCTGTGTGAATGTGTCTGTGTGAATGTGTCTGTGTGAATGTGTCTGTGTGAATGTGTCTGTGTGAACGTGTCTGTGTGAATGTTTCTGTGTGAATGTGTCTGTGTGAATGTGTCTGTGTGAATGTGTCTGTGTGAAAGTGTCTGTGTGAAAGTGTCTGTGTGAATGTGTCTGTGTGACTGTGTCTGTGTGAATGTGTGTGAACGTGTCTGTGTGAATGTGTCTGTGTGAATGTGTCTGTGTGAATGTGTCTGTGTGAATATGTCTGTGTGAACGTGTCTGTGTGAATGTGTCTGTGTGAACGTGTCTGTGTGAATGTGTCTGTGTGAACGTGTCTGTGTGAATGTGTCTGTGTGAATGTGTCTGTGTGAATGTGTCTGTGTGAATGTGTGTGAACGTGTCTGTGTGAATGTGTCTGTGTGAATGTGTCTGTGTGAATATGTCTGTGTGAACGTGTCTGTGTGAATGTGTCTGTGTGAACGTGTCTGTGTGAACGTGTCTGTGTGAATGTGTCTGTGTGAACGTGTCTGTGTGAATGTGTCTGTGTGAACGTGTCTGTGTGAATGTGTCTGTGTGAATCTGTGTGAACGTGTCTGTGTGAACGTGTCTGTGTGGATGTGTCTGTGTGAATGTGTCTGTGTGAACATGTCTGTGTGAATGTGTCTGTGTGAATGTGTGTGAACGTGTCTGTGTGAATGTTTCTGTGTGAATGTGTCTGTGTGAACGTGTCTGTGTGAATGTTTCTGTGTGAATGTGTCTGTGTGAATGTGTCTGTGTGAATGTGTCTGTGTGAATGTGTCTGTGTGAATGTGTCTGTGTGAACGTGTCTGTGTGAATGTTTCTGTGTGAATGTGTCTGTGTGAACGTGTCTGTGTGAATGTTTCTGTGTGAATGTGTCTGTGTGAAAGTGTCTGTGTGAATGTGTCTGTGTGAATGTGTCTGTGTGAAAGTGTCTGTGTGAAAGTGTCTGTGTGAATGTGTCTGTGTGACTGTGTCTGTGTGAATGTGTGTGAATGCTTTTCGATGCTTTTCCCGACCCCAGACCCAGACTGAGCGCAGGAGAGGCTAACCACTCTGCCACGCCCCCAGGGAACATGACCCTGTCTTGGCTCCGCCCCCTGAACCTGATCCGGGTCCTGGACCAGATCTGGACCAGACAAATCTGACAGAGGACTCTTTTAGACCTCACACTCCCACTGCCGGTAACGAATGCATGCTGCATGTCCCAGAGTCCTGCTTTAGTCCTGGTTTAGTACTGCTTTAGTCCTGGTTTAGTACTGCTTTAGTCCTGGTTTAGTATTGCTTTAGTCCTGGTTTAGTACTGCTTTAGTCCTGGTTTAGTACTGGTTTAGTCCTGGTTTAGACCTGGTTTAGTCCTGGTTTAGCCCTGGTTTAGTCCTGGTTTAGTCCTGGTTTAGTCCTGGTTTAGTCTTGGTTTAGTCTTGGTTTAGTCCTGGTTTAGTCCTGCTTTAGTCTTGGTTTAGTCCTGGTTTAGTCCTGGTTTAGTCCTGGTTTAGTCCTGCTTTAGTCTTGGTTTAGTCCTGGTATAGTCCTGATTTAGTCTTGGTTTAGTCCTGGTTTAGTCCTGCTTTAGTCTTGGTTTAGTCCTGGTTTAGTCCTGATTTAGTCTTGGTTTAGTCCTGGTTTAGTCCTGCTTTAGTCTTGGTTTAGTCTTGGTTTAGTCCTGGTTTAGTCCTGCTTTAGTCTTGGTTTAGTCCTGGTTTAGTCCTGGTTTAGTCCTGCTTTAGTCTTGGTTTAGTCCTGGTTTAGTCCTGGTTTAGTCCTGGTTTAGTCCTGGTTTAGTCTTGGTTTAGTCCTGGTTTAGTCCTGCTTTAGTCTTGGTTTAGTCCTGGTTTAGTCCTGGTTTAGTCCTGGTTTAGTCTTGGTTTAGTCTTGGTTTAGTCTTGGTTTAGTCCTGGTTTAGTCCTGGTTTAGTCCTGGTTCAGTCCTGGTTTAGTCCTGGTTTAGTCCTGGTTTAGTCCTGGTTTAGTCCTGGTTTAAGCCTGGTTTAGTCCTGGTTTAGTCCTGGTTTGGTCCTGGTTTAAGCCTGGTTTAGTCCTGGTTTAGACTTGGTTTAGTACTGGTCTACTCCTGCTTTAGTTTTCGTATAGTCTTGGTTCAATCTTGGTTTAGTCCTGCTCTAGTCCTGATTTAGTCTTGGTTTAGTCCTGGTTTAGTCCTGGTTCAGTCCTGGTTTAGTCTTGGTTTAGTCCTGGTTTAGTCCTGATTTAGTCTTGGTTTAGTCCTGGTTTAGTCCTGGTTTAGTCCTGCTTTAGTCTTGGTTTAGTCCTGGTTTAGTCCTGGTTTAGTCCTGGTTTAGTCCTGGTTTAGTCTTGGTTTAGTCCTGGTTTAGTCCTGCTTTAGTCTTGGTTTAGTCCTGGTTTAGTCCTGGTTTAGTCCTGGTTTAGTCTTGGTTTAGTCTTGGTTTAGTCTTGGTTTAGTCCTGGTTTAGTCCTGGTTTAGTCCTGGTTCAGTCCTGGTTTAGTCCTGGTTTAGTCCTGGTTTAGTCCTGGTTTAGTCCCGGTTTAGTCCTGGTTTAGTCCTGCTTTAGTCTTGGTTTATTCCTGGTTTAGTCCTGCTTTAGTCTTGGTTTAGTCCTGGTTTAGTCCTGCTTTAGTCTTGGTTTAGTCCTGGTTTAGTCCTGGTTCAGTCCTGGTTTAGTCCTGGTTTAGTCCTGGTTTAATCCTGATTTAGTCCTGGTTTAATCCTGGTTTAGTCCTGGTTTAGTCCTGGTTCAGTCCTAGTTTAGTCCTGGTACAGTCCTGGTTTAGTCCTGGTTTAGTCCCGGTTTAGTCCTGGTTTAGTCCCGGTTTAGTCCCGGTTTAGTCTCTGTTTAGTCCTGGTTTAATCTTAGTTTAGTCCTGGTTTAGTCTTAGTTTAGTCCTGGTTTAGTCCTGGCTTAGTCCTGGTTTAGTCCTGCTTTAGTCTTGGTTTAGTCCTGGTTTAGTCCTGCTTTAGTCTTGGTTTAGTCCTGGTTTAGTCCTGGTTCAGTCCTGGTTTAGTCCTGGTTTAGTCCTGGTTTAATCCTGGTTTAATCCTGGTTCAGTCCTGGTTCAGTCCTGGTTCAGTCCTGGTTCAGTCCTGGTTTAGTCCTGGTTTAGTCTTGGTTTAGTCCTGGTTTAGTCCTGGTTTAGTCCTGGTTCAGTCCTGGTTCAGTCCTGGTTTAGTCCTGGTTTAGTCTTGGTTTAGTCCTGGTTTAGTCCTGGTTTAGTCTTGGTTTAGTCCTGGTTTAGTCCTGGTTTAGTCCTGGTTTAGTCCTGGTTTAGTCTTGGTTTAGTCCTGGTTTAGTCCTGGTTTAGTCCTGGTTTAGTCCTGGTTTAGTCTTGGTTTAGTCCTGGTTTAGTCCTGGTTTAGTCCTGGTTTAGTCCTGGTTTAGTCTTGGTTTAGTCCTGGTTTAGTCTTGGTTTAGTCCTGGTTTAGTCCTGGTTTAGTCCTGGTTTAGTCCTGGTTTAGTCTTGGTTTAGTCCTGGTTTAGTCCTGGTTTAGTCCTGGTTTAGTCCTGGTTTAGTCCTGGTTTAGTCCTGGTTTAGTCCTGGTTTAGTCCTGGTTTAGTCTTGGTTTAGTCCTGGTTTAGTCTTGGTTTAGTCCTGGTTTAGTCCTGGTTTAGTCTTGGTTTAGTCCTGGTTTAGTCCTGGTTTAGTCCTGGTTCAGTCCTGGTTCAGTCCTGGTTTAGTCCTGGTTTAGTCCTGGTTTAGTCCTGGTTTAGTCCTGGTTTAGTCTTGGTTTAGTCCTGGTTTAGTCCTGGTTTAGTCCTGGTTTAGTCCTGGTTTAGTCTTGGTTTAGTCCTGGTTTAGTCCTGGTTTAGTCCTGGTTTAGTCCTGGTTTAGTCCTGGTTTAGTCTTGGTTTAGTCCTGGTTTAGTCCTGGTTTAGTCCTGGTTTAGTCCTGGTTTAGTCTTGGTTTAGTCCTGGTTTAGTCCTGGTTTAGTCCTGGTTTAGTCCTGGTTTAGTCCTGGTTTAGTCCTGGTTTAGTCCTGGTTTAGTCCTGGTTTAGTCTTGGTTTAGTCCTGGTTTAGTCTTGGTTTAGTCCTGGTTTAGTCCTGGTTTAGTCCTGGTTTAGTCCTGGTTTAGTCCTGGTTTAGTCCTGGTTTAGTCCTGGTTTAGTCCTGGTTCTGCAGGTTTCACATGAGGTTCTGGAGAGTTCTGTTGATTTCCTGATGAACATTGAAGTGGCTAACGACTCTGCGACAGACTCGGGGCAGGTTCAGCCAATCATGAGTGAGGAGGTTAAATGTGGCGCCTCCTCCTGGCAGAGCTGATGCATCATATATACGGACTATGGATGTGATACTCTGCACCTGCAGGACACTGGATTTACCTGATTCTGCACAAGAAGAAGAAACTTTGAGCTTTAAATAGTTGAAGTCACTGATTTATGTTGTTTGTTCTGTTCCGTACGAACAACAATAGAGTCACAATTTAACCAAATTCTCTTTACTTTCTGCTCGTTAAATTCTGCTCGTTCAGATTCTAGTCACATTAGATATTGTGACTGTTTGAGATATTTTGTCATTTTATTTCAGAAATCGTCACTCGGGGGAAAGCGGGAAGGGAACTTACTTAGCAACGAAACGAGCTGTCAATCAAACCTGTCGCTAACGCTAGGGGGAGGGGCCTCGGGGAATGAAGGCGTCTGATTGGTCCGTTATTTATGTTCAGATCTTGATTTAGGAACAAAACAGAGAAATGAAAAGTTCAGGATCCTGTGTGGCGGCTTCAGACGAACAGTTTAAGTCCAGAATGACGAGGCTCAGAGCAGCAGGTACAGACAGAGGGACGAGAAGATCCTAATGTGAAGGAGCCCCAAGAGCCTCCTGGAGCACTTCCTGTTTGGCTAATGGGTTTAGCTCTGTCCACATATATATACGGACTATGGTGTGACCTCTGACCTTGTGCCTCTGCAGATGGAGGCCGCCGGGGTCCCACCTCCCACCGCCGCAGGCAAGAGACACGCCGACGACACGGCGAACAGCATCGCGAACGGGCGAGTGCACGACCAAATGAACGGGCAGGTGGACGGGCAGGTGGACGGGCAGGTGCAGGAGGAGGAGGAGGTGCAGGACGGCAGCGCTCCCGCCCCCACGCTGCAGATGCAGTATAAGATGATCCACCAGGCGTTCAGCGATAAGTGGAGGCAGACGGACGACTCCATGTGCAGACACAGCATGAGCTTCCACCTGCACCACGCCCTGCAGAAGGACTTCTTCGCCAGCTACCTGTACCTGCTGGAGAAGACGCCCGTGGGTGAGTGGAGCTCTGAGCGGGTGCAGCGGGTGCAGCAGGGCCGGGTTTAGACCTGGTTTAGTCCTGTCTCTGCAGAGGGGGAGGAGCTACGTCCTGTCTCTGCAGAGGGGGAGGAGCTACGTCCTGTCTCTGCAGAGGGGGAGGAGCTACGTACTGTCTCTGCAGAGGGGGAGACAGTTTGGGAGTCGGGTCGGAGTCAGGTCGGAGTCGGAGTTGGAGTCGGAGTCGTAATTGGGTCGGAGTCGGGTCGGAGTTGAAGTCGGGTCGTAGTCGGGTCAGAGTCGGGTGGGAGTCGGAGTTGGAGTCGGGTCGGAGTCGGAGTTGGAGTCGGGTCGGAGTCGGAGTCGTAATCGGGTCGGAGTTGAAGTCGGGTCGGAGTTGTAATCGGGTCGGAGTTGAAGTCGGGTCGGACTCGGAGTTGGAGTCAGGTCGGAGTCGGAGTTGGAGTCGGGTCGGAGTCGTAATCGGGTCGGAGTTGAAGTCGGGTCAGAGTCAGATCGTAGGCGGGTCGGAGTCGGGTGGGAGTCGGGTCGGAGTTGGAGTCGGGTCGGAGTCGGGTCGGAGTCGGGTCAGAGTTGGGTCGGAGTCGGGTGGGAATCGAAGTTGGGTCGGAGTCGGGTCAGAGTCGGGTCGGGTCGGAGTCGGGTCGGAGTCGGGTCGGGTGTGGAGACCTGGAGCTGTGGAGAATCCAGAGTTTAGAGCAAAGCGACAGATCCAAAACCTCCGGAAGAAACACTCTGGAGTCGGGTCGGACTCGGAGTTGGAGTCAGGTCAGAGTTGGAGTTGGGTCAGAGTTGGAGTCGGGTCCGAGTCGGAGTTGGAGTCGGAGTTGGAGTCGGAGTCTGGTCGGAGTCGGAGCCTCCTCAGATGTTTCTTTGTGTTCCGGTCGTTTCTCCTCAGATGTTTCTTTGTGTTCCGGTCGTTTCTCCTCAGATGTTTCTTTGTGTTCTGCTCGTTTCTCCTCAGATGTTTCTTTGTGTTCCGGTCGTTTCTCCTCAGATGTTTCTTTGTGTTCCGGTCGTTTCTCCTCAGATGTTTCTTTGTGTTCCGGTCGTTTCTCCTCAGATGTTTCTTTGTGTTCCGGTCGTTTCTCCTCAGATGTTTCTTTGTGTTCTGCTCGTTTCTCCTCAGATGTTTCTTTGTGTTCTGCTCGTTTCTCCTCAGATGTTTCTTTGTGTTCCGGTCGTTTCTCCTCAGATGTTTCTTTGTGTTCCGGTCGTTTCTCCTCAGATGTTTCTTTGTGTTCCGGTCGTTTCTCCTCAGATGTTTCTTTGTGTTCCGGTCGTTTCTCCTCAGATGTTTCTTTGTGTTCCGGTCGTTTCTCCTCAGATGTTTCTTTGTGTTCCGGTCGTTTCTCCTCAGATGTTTCTTTGTGTTCTGCTCGTTTCTCCTCAGATGTTTCTTTGTGTTCCGGTCGTTTCTCCTCAGATGTTTCTTTGTGTTCCGGTCGTTTCTCCTCAGATGTTTCTTTGTGTTCCGGTCGTTTCTCCTCAGATGTTTCTTTGTGTTCCGGTCGTTTCTCCTCAGATGTTTCTTTGTGTTCCGGTCGTTTCTCCTCAGATGTTTCTTTGTGTTCCGGTCGTTTCTCCTCAGATGTTTCTTTGTGTTCCGGTCGTTTCTCCTCAGATGTTTCTTTGTGTTCCGGTCGTTTCTCCTCAGATGTTTCTTTGTGTTCCGGCCGTTTCTCCTCAGATGTTTCTTTGTGTTCCGGCCGTTTCTCCTCAGATGTTTCTTTGTGTTCTGCTCGTTTCTCCTCAGATGTTTCTTTGTGTTCCGGTCGTTTCTCCTCAGATGTTTCTTTGTGTTCCGCTCGTTTCTCCTCAGATGTTTCTTTGTGTTCCGGCCGTTTCTCCTCAGATGTTTCTTTGTGTTCCGCTGCGTTTCTCCTCAGATGTTTCTTTGTGTTCCGGTCGTTTCTCCTCAGATGTTTCTTTGTGTTCCGGTCGTTTCTCCTCAGATGTTTCTTTGTGTTCCGGTCGTTTCTCCTCAGATGTTTCTTTGTGTTCCGGTCGTTTCTCCTCAGATGTTTCTTTGTGTTCCGGTCGTTTCTCCTCAGATGTTTCTTTGTGTTCGGTCGTTTCTCCTCAGATGTTTCTTTGTGTTCCGATGTCGTTTCTCCTCAGATGTTTCTTTGTGTTCCGGTCGTTTCTCCTCAGATGTTTCTTTGTGTTCGGTCGTTTCTCCTCAGATGTTTCTTTGTGTTCCGGTCGTTTCTCCTCAGATGTTTCTTTGTGTTCCGGTCGTTTCTCCTCAGATGTTTCTTTGTGTTCCAGTCGTTTCTCCTCAGATGTTTCTTTGTGTTCCGGTCGTTTCTCCTCAGATGTTTCTTTGTGTTAAGGTCGTTTCTCCTCAGATGTTTCTTTGTGTTCCCGTCGTTTCTCCTCAGATGTTTCTTTGTGTTCCGGTTGTTTCTCCTCAGATGTTTCTTTGTGTTCGGTCGTTTCTCCTCAGATGTTTCTTTGTGTTCCAGTCGTTTCTCCTCAGATGTTTCTTTGTGTTCTGGTCGTTTCTCCTCAGATGTTTCTTTGTGTTCCGGTCGTTTCTCCTCAGATGTTTCTTTGTGTTCTGCTCGTTTCTCCTCAGATGTTTCTTTGTGTTCCGGTCGTTTCTCCTCAGATGTTTCTTTGTGTTCCGGTCGTTTCTCCTCAGATGTTTCTTTGTGTTCCGGTCGTTTCTCCTCAAATGTTTCTTTGTGTTCCGGTCGTTTCTCCTCAAATGTTTCTTTGTGTTCTGGTCGTTTCTCCTCAGATGTTTATTTTTGTTCCGGTCGTTTCTCCTCAGATGTTTCTTTGCGTTCTGCTCGTTTCTCCTCAGATGTTTCTTTGTGTTCCGGTCGTTTCTCCTCAAATGTTTCTTTGTGTTCCGGTCGTTTCTCCTCAGATGTTTCTTTGTGTTCCGGTCGTTTATGCTCAAATGTTTATTTGTGTTCTGCTCGTTTCTCCTCAGATGTTTCTTTGTGTTCAGTCGTTTCTCCTCAGATGTTTCTTTGTGTTCTGGTCGTTTCTCCTCAGATGTTTCTTTGTGTTCCGGTCGTTTCTCCTCAGATGTTTCTTTGTGTTCTGCTCGTTTCTCCTCAGATGTTTCTTTGTGTTCCGGTCGTTTCTCCTCAAATGTTTATTTGTGTTCAGGTCGTTTCTCCTCAGATGTTTCTTTGTGTTCCGGTCGTTTCTCCTCAAATGTTTCTTTGTGTTCCGGTCGTTTCTCCTCAGATGTTTCTTTGTGTTCCGGTCGTTTCTCCTCAGATGTTTCTTTGTGTTCCGGTCGTTTCTCCTCAGATGTTTCTTTGTGTTCTGGTCGTTTCTCCTCAGATGTTTCTTTGTGTTCCGGTCGTTTCTCCTCAGATGTTTCTTTGTGTTCCGGTCGTTTCTCCTCAAATGTTTCTTTGTGTTCTGGTCGTGTTTTCACTCTCTTTTCTTTGATCTGACCCAGATTTTGAAGCTTTTCTCAGGTTCTTCATGTTATTTTCAGTCTAGAGGAACTTTATTGTCAGAGAACTTGAAAGAAAAGATAAGATAAACTTTATTGTCCCCAAGGGGAAATTTGTTCTGGGCACCGCAGCTTAAAAACACAGTTACACTTCACACATCACACAACAGTCACAAGACACAAGTAGCACAACCAAAAAGTGACCAAAACACTGCACGAAGCCTATTGTACAGATAATTATTGCACAGATAATTATTGCACAGATAATTGTTGCACAGATAATTATTGCACAGATAATTATTGCAAAGATAATTATTGCACAGATAATTATTGCACAGATAATTACTGCACAGATAATTATTGCACAGATAATTATTGCACAGATAATTGTTGCACAGATAATTACTGCACAGATAATTATTGCACAGATAATTATTGCACAGATAATTGTTGCACAGATAATTATTGCACAGATAATTATTGCATAGATAATTGTTGCACAGATAATTATTGCACAGATAATTGTTGCACAGATAATTATTGCACAGATAATTGTTGCACAGATAATTATTGCACAGATAATTATTGCACAGATAATTATTGCACAGATAATTATGGCACAGATAATTATTGCAAAGATAATTACTGCACAGATAATTATTGCACAGATAATTGTTGCACAGATAATTATTGCACAGATAATTATTGCACAGATAATTATTGCACAGATAATTACTGCACAGATAATTATTGCACAGATAATTATGGCACAGATAATTATTGCACAGATAATTGTTGCACAGATAATTATTGCACAGATAATTATTGCAAAGATAATTATTGCACAGATAATTATTGGACAGATAATTACTGCACAGATAATTATTGCACAGATAATTATTGCACAGATAATTGTTGCACAGATAATTATTGCACAGATAATTATTGCACAGATAATTGTTGCACAGATAATTATTGCACAGATAATTGTTGCACAGATAATTATTGCACAGATAATTGTTGCACAGATAATTATTGCACAGATAATTATTGCACAGATAATTATTGCACAGATAATTATTGCACAGATAATTATTGCACAGATAATTATTGCACAGATAATTATTGCACAGATAATTATGGCACAGATAATTATTGCACAGATAATTGTTGCACAGATAATTGTTGCACAGATAATTATTGCACAGATAATTGTTGCACAGATAATTATTGCACAGATAATTGTTGCACAGATAATTGTTGCACAGATAATTACTGCACAGATAATTATTGCACAGATAATTATTGCACAGATAATTGTTGCACAGATAATTATTGCACAGATAATTACTGCACAGATAATTATTTCACAGATAATTATGGCACAGATAATTATTGCACAGATAATTGTTGCACAGATAATTATTGCACAGATAATTGTTGCACAGATAATTACTGCACAGATAATTATTGCACATATAATTATTGCACAGATAATTATTGCACAGATAATTGTTGCACAGATAATTATTGCACAGATAATTATGGCACAGATAATTGTTGCACAGATAATTATTGCACAGATAATTATTCCACAGATAATTGTTGCACAGATAATTACTGCACAGATAATTATTGCACAGATAATTATTGCACAGATAATTATTGCACAGATAATTACTGCACAGATAATTATTGCACAGATAATTATTGCACAGATAATTACTGCACAGATAATTATTGCACAGATAATTACTGCACAGATAATTATTGCACAGATAATTGTTGCACAGATAATTATTGCACAGATAATTATTGCACAGATAATTATTGCACAGATAATTATTGCACAGATAATTGTTGCACAGATAATTATTGCACAGATAATTGTTGCACAGATAATTATTGCACAGATAATATTGCACAGATAATTATTGCACAAAGATTTTTGCAGTTATTGCACCATTAAATAAAGTGACTCAGTCTCTGTTGTGCAGATTTGTTCAGTGAACAGAAGTGGCACAAATGAAAGTTTGAATCTGTTCCTCTTAAACTCCGGCGCCGCCTGGTGGAGGATTTATATTCATTTATATTATTTATATTCACCTGCAGCAGGTGAGAGGGTTTCCCACAATCCCTCTGGCCTGAAGCACAGACTGTTGAAAAACGTCCTGCAGAGAAGGAAACTCTGTCCTGCCACTCACCTGCTCCTGTCTCCTCCTGTCTCCTCCTGTCTGCTCCTGTCTCCTCCTGTCTGCTCCTGTCTGCTCCTGTCTGCTCCTGTCTGCTCCTGTCTGCTCCTGTCTGCTCCTGTCTGCTCCTGTCTGCTCCTGTCTGCTCCTGTCTGCTCCTGTCTCCTCCTGTCTGCTCCTGTCTCCTCCTGTCTGTCTCCTCCTGTCTGTCTCCTCCTGTCTGTCTCCTCCTGTCTGCTCCTGACTGCTCCTGTCTCCTCCTGTCTGTCTCCTCCTGTCTGTCTCCTCCTGTCTGTCTCCTCCTCCCTGCTCCTGTCTGCTCCTCCCTGCTCCTGTCTGCTCCTCCCTGCTCCTGTCTCCTCCTGTCTGCTCCTGTCTCCTCCTGTCTGCTCCTGTCTGCACAAACACTGGTTTATTTATAACTCATTGAATTAGAACATGAGCCTCTGTTTACAACCAGCAGACAGGAGCAGACAAGCAACAGGAAACAGGCAAAAACAGACAGAAACAGACAGAGCTGAACAGACAGGCAGACAGGAGCTGACAGGAGCAGACAAGGCAGACAGGAGCAGACAGAACCAACAGGAGCAGACAGGAGCAGACAAGGACAGACAGGAGGCAGAAAACACTGGTGGACAGGAAACAGACAGACAGAGCAGACAGGTGAAAACAGACAGAACTGGACAGGACAGACAGGAGACAGGGCAGACAGACAGACAGGCAGGCAGGACAGGCGCAGGCAGGAGCAGACAGGAGCAGACAGGAGCAGACAGGAGCAGACAGGAGCAGACAGGAGCAGACAGGAGCAGACAGGAGCAGACAGGAGCAGACAGGAGCAGACAGGAGCAGACAGGAGCAGACAGACAGGAGCAGACAGGAGCAGACAGGAGCAGACAGGAGCAGACAGGAGCAGACAGGAGCAGACAGGAGCAGACAGGAGCAGACAGACAAGAGCAGACAGGAGCAGACAGGAGCAGACAGGAGCAGACAGGAGCCGACAGGAGCAGACAGGAGCAGACAGGAGCAGGCAGGAGCAGACAGGAGCAGACAGGAGCAGACAGGAGCAGACAGGAGCAGGGAGGAGCAGACAGGAGCAGGGAGGAGCAGACAGGAGCAGACAGGAGCAGACAGGAGCAGGGAGGAGCAGACAGGAGCAGACAGGAGCAGACAGGAGCAGACAGGAGCAGACAGGAGCAGACAGGAGCAGACAGGAGCAGGGAGGAGCAGACAGGAGCAGACAGGAGCAGACAGGAGCAGACAGACAAGAGCAGACAGGAGCAGACAGGAGCAGACAGGAGCAGACAGGAGCAGACAGGAGCAGACAGGAGCAGACAGGAGCAGGCAGGAGCAGACAGGAGCAGACAGGAGCAGGGAGGAGCAGACAGGAGCAGACAGGAGCAGACAGGAGCAGGGAGGAGCAGACAGGAGCAGACAGGAGCAGACAGGAGCAGGCAGGAGCAGACAGGAGCAGACAGGAGCAGACAGGAGCAGACAGGAGCAGGCAGGAGCAGACAGGAGCAGACAGGAGCAGGGAGGAGCAGACAGGAGCAGGGAGGAGCAGACAGGAGCAGACAGACAAGAGCAGACAGGAGCAGACAGGAGCAGGGAGGAGCAGACAGGAGCAGACAGGAGCAGACAGGAGCAGACAGGAGCAGACAGGAGCAGGGAGGAGCAGACAGGAGCAGGGAGGAGCAGACAGGAGCAGACAGGAGCAGACAGGAGCAGACAGACAAGAGCAGACAGGAGCAGACAGGAGCAGACAGGAGCAGACAGGAGCCGACAGGAGCAGACAGGAGCAGACAGGAGCAGGCAGGAGCAGACAGGAGCAGACAGGAGCAGGGAGGAGCAGACAGGAGCAGGGAGGAGCAGACAGGAGCAGACAGGAGCAGACAGGAGCAGACAGGAGCAGACAGGAGCAGACAGGAGCAGACAGGAGCAGGGAGGAGCAGACAGGAGCAGGGAGGAGCAGACAGGAGCAGACAGGAGCAGACAGGAGCAGACAGGAGCAGACAGGAGCAGACAGGAGCAGACAGGAGCAGACAGGAGCAGAGGAGAGCGGGATGGGAGGGCATCTGACACACAGGGATTCTTGTTTGAGTTCAATGAAATGTCTAATCTCCTCCTCCTCCTCCTCTCCTCCTCTCCTCCTCCTCTCCGCGTCCTCCTCTCCTCCTCTCCTCCTCCTCTCCTCCTCTCCTCCTCCTCTCCTCCTCCTCTCCTCCTCTCCTCCTCCTCTCCTCCTCTCCTCCTCCTCTCCTCCTCTCCTCCTCCTCCTCTCCTCCTCCTCTCCTCCTCCTCTCCTCCTCCTCTCCTCCTCTCCTCCTCCTCTCCTCCTCTCCTCCTCCTCTCCTCCTCTCCTCCTCCTCTCCTCCTCCTCTCCGCGTCCTCCTCTCCCCCTCCTCCCCTCCTCCTCCTCCTCTCCTCCTCCTCTCCTCCTCCTCC
Source organism: Odontamblyopus rebecca (assembly GCA_030686955.1). Classification (NCBI taxonomy): domain Eukaryota; kingdom Metazoa; phylum Chordata; class Actinopteri; order Gobiiformes; family Gobiidae; genus Odontamblyopus; species Odontamblyopus rebecca. The sequence continues at coordinate 41,495,484 of CM060660.1, read as the reverse complement.
TCCTCCTCCTCTCCTCCTCCTCTCCTCTCCTCCTCCTCTCCTCCTCCTCAGTGAAGCTCTTCCCTGTCACCTGTGAGTACATCCAGGGGGAGAAGCAGTTTTATCACCGGGCTCAGAAGTTCTATGAGGAGGTGGAGGCGTCGGAGGAGGGGATGCTCGGGGACTTCGTCCACATCTCCACCATCGACCTGGAGCAGAGCAGGAGGTTCCTCAGCCACTTCATCGTGAGTCCGGACTGGACCAGGACTGGACCAGGACTGGACCAGGACTGGACCAGGACCAGGACTGAACCAGGACTGAACCAGGTCTAAACCAGGTCTAAACCAGGTCGAAACCAGGTCTAAACCAGGACTAAACCAGGACTAAACCAGGTCTAAACCAGGACTAAACCAGGTCTAAACCAGGTCTAAACCAGGTCTAAACCAGGTCTAAACCAGGTCTAAACCAGGTCTAAACCAGGTCTAAACCTCGTGCTGGTTTGATTTAAAGTGTGAACAGGAGAAACAAAAGTGAAAAATCCTCCTCTTCAGGAGTCGTGTTCTTCTGCAGCTCAGGCCCCGGACGAGGAGGCAGGAAAATATCTATGTTTTCAGACCTGCTCAGACCTGCTCAGACCTGGTCCAGACCTGGTCCAGACCTGGTCCAGACCTGGTCCAGGTCTCATGATGATGTGGAACATGTGAGCCCTGCAGCTGTTCAGAGTCCGGTTTCGTGTGATGACTCGAGTCTAAAATAAACTCAGTGTAAAGACTCAGTGTAAAGATCTGAGTCCAGACTTAACCAGGAGCACCTCCTCCTGTGGAGCAGGAGCACCTCCTCCTGTGGGGCAGGAGCACCTCCTCCTGTGGGGCAGGAGCACCTCCTCCTGTGGAGCAGGAGCACCTCCTCCTGTGAACCAGGAGCACCTCCTCCTGTGGGGCAGGAGCACCTCCTCCTGTGGGGTAGGAGCACCTCCTCCTGTGGAGCAGGAGCACCTCCTCCTGTGTGGATGAGCCACAGCGCTCTGATTGGCTGAGTGACGGAGCGCTCTGATTGGCTGTGACGGAGCGCTCTGATTGGCTGAGTGACGGAGCGCTCTGATTGGCTGAGTGACGGAGCGCTCTGATTGGCTGTGAGGGAGCGCTCTGATTGGCTGTGAGGGAGCGCTCTGATTGGCTGAGTGACGGAGCGCTCTGATTGGCTGTGAGGGAGCGCTCTGATTGGCTGGTGTAACCTGAGCTGTGATGACCTCATGTCATCACAATCTTCATCAGGAGCTCGTCTTCAGTTTCAGTCCAAATCCGGGACTTGGACTAAACCTGGACCTTTGGCACAGTCTGTGCGGCACTCGCCCTCCAACCACAAAGTCACAGGACCACATCCTGTGGCAGCCACATCCTGCCCCTGTTTCCTTGGACAACATGGGGCAGAGGCAGGGAGGGCATCAGGTGTAAGTCTCTGCAGAGAAAATCATGTCTCCTGAGACTGAAGAAGCTCAACTTTGTGTCACTTCCTGTTTCCTGTGGACAGAGACTCGAACCAGAAACCAGGTCCCACCTGCCCAACCTTTCAGCTGGTCCGGTCTCTGGTCCGGTCTCTGGTCTAACCCCGGTCTCTGGTCCAGTCTCTGGTCTAACCCCGGTCTCTGGTCCAGTCTCTGGTCTAACCCCGGTCTCTGGTCTAACCCCAGTCTCTGGTCCAGTCTCTGGTCTAAACCCGGTCTCTGGTCCGGTCTCTGGTCTAACCCCGGTCTCTGGTCCAGTCTCTGGTCTAAACCCGGTCTCTGGTCCGGTCTCTGGTCTAACCCCGGTCTAACCCCGGTCTCTAGGGCCCGGGGAAGGCCGGCACGTCTCTGGCCCTGGACTGCGGCTCGGGGATCGGCCGGGTGTCGAAGGGGGTCCTGTTCCCGGTGTTCGAGCGACTAGAACTCGCAGACATGATGGAGCACTTCCTGCTGCAGGCGCACGAGGAGTATCTGGGGGAAGACGCCGAGCGCGTGGACACGTACTACTGCTACAGTCTACAGGACTTTACCCCCCCCCGGGGCAAGTACGACGCCATCTGGATGCAGTGGGTCGCCTGTGAGTACTGCAATACTGCGAATACTACTGCAATACTACTGCAAATACTACTACTGTGAGTACTGCAATACTACTGCAATACTACTACTGCGAGTACTGCAATACTACTACTGTGAGTACTGCAATACTACTGCGAATACTACTACTGTGAGTACTGCAATACTACTGCGAATACTACTACTGTGAGTACTGCAATACTACTGCAAATACTACTACTGTGAGTACTGCAATACTACTGCGAATACTACTGTGAGTACTGCAATACTACTGCAATACTACTGCAATACTACTGCAATACTACTACTGTGAGTACTGCAATACTACTGCAAATACTACTACTGTGAGTACTGCAATACTACTGCAAATACTACTACTGTGAGTACTGCAATACTACTGCGAATACTACTACTGTGAGTACTGCAATACTACTGCAATACTACTGCAATACTACTACTGCGAGTACTGCAATACTACTACTGTGAGTACTGCAATCCTACTGCGAATACTACTACTGTGAGTACTGCAATACTACTGCAATACTACTGCAATACTACTACTGCGAGTACTGCAATACTACTACTGTGAGTACTGCAATACTACTGCGAATACTACTACTGTGAGTACTGCAATACTGCAATACTACTACTGTGAGTACTGCAATACTGCAATACTACTACTGTGAGTACTGCAATACTACTGCAAATACTACTACTGTGAGTACTGCAATACTACTGCGAATACTACTACTGTGAGTACTGCAATACTACTGCGAATACTACTGTGAGTACTGCAGTACTACTACAATATTACTACTGTGAGTACTGCAATACTACTGCGAATACTACTGTGAGTACTGCAATACTACTACTGTGAGTACTGCAATACTACTGCAATACTACTGCAAGTACTGCAAATACTACGACTACTACTGCGAGTACTGCAAATACTACAAATACTACTGCAAGTACTGCAAATACTACGAATACTACTGCGAGTACTGCAAATACTACGACTACTACTGCGAGTACTGCAAATACTACGACTACTACTGTGAGTACTGCAAATACTACGACTACTACTGCCAGTACTGCAAATACTATGAATACTACTGCGAGTACTGCAAATACTACGAATACTACTGCGAGTACTGCAAATACTACGACTACTACTGTGAGTACTGCAAATACTACGACCTACTGCGGTGCACCGCAAATACTACGAATACTACTGCTGCGGTGCTGCAAATACCACGACTTCTGCTGCGGTGCTGCAAATACTACGAATGCTACTGCGGTGCTGCGGTGCTGCAAATACTACAAACACTGCTGCAAGTGCTGCAAATGCTACGGTACTGCTGCGGTAATGCAAATACTACGACTGCTACTGTGAGTGCTGCAAATACTACGAATGCTGCTGCAGTGCTGCCAAATGCTACGAATACTGCTGCGGTGCTGCCGCAACATACTACGGAATGCTGCTGCGGTGCTGCCGCAAATGCTACGATACTGCTGCGGTGCTGCCAAAACTACGACTTCTGCTGCGTGCTGCAAATGCTACGAATGCTACTGCCAGGTGCTGCGGTGCTGCAAATACTACAAATACTACTGCAAGGTGCTGCAAACTACGAATGCTACTGCGGTGCTGCAAATACGACTACTGCTGTGGTGCTGCCGTACTCTACGAATACTGCTGCGGTGCTGCAACATACTGCGAATACTGCTGCCAGTGCTGCCAAATACTACGAATGCTACTGCGGTGCTGCAAATACTACGAATACTGCTGGGTACTGCAAATACTAACTGCTGCGGTGCTGCAAATACTACGACTTCTACTGCGAGTACTGCAAATACTACGAATACTACTGCAAGTACTGCGAGTACTGCAAATACTACAAATACTACTGCAAGTACTGCAAATACTACGAATACTACTGCGAGTACTGCAAATACTACGACTACTACTGTGAGTACTGCAAATACTACGAATACTACTGCGAGTACTGCAAATACTACGAATACTACTGCGAGTACTGCAAATACTACGAATACTACTGCGAGTACTGCAAATACTACGAATACTACTGCGAGTACTGCAAATACTACGAATACTACTGCGAGTACTGCAAATACTACGAATACTACTGCGAGTTTGTCTACTGAATCTGCAATAAGAATGTTTCAGGACAAAGTCAAAAGTAAATTGGATAAAAATACTTGTGTAGGAGCAGTATTTTTAGACTTGAGAAAAACATTCGATGTCGTGAATCCCACTGTACTTCTGTCAAAGTTGCATAACTGTAATTTTTCTGACCAAGCCGCACGATGGCTTCACTTATCCAACAGAAACAGTGTGCTGTGGTCAGTGGGGTGAAATCACCTTTTCTAGACTGTCCACTAGGGGTCCCCCAGGGATCGATTCTGGGGCCCATTTTATTTTCTCTTTTCATGAATGACTTGCCTGATGTTTGTGTGGATGTGGACACACAGCGAAATGCCGATGATGCGGTGACTGGATCCTAAACACACAGAAAACACTCTGTTTACTGGATCCTAAACACACAGAAAACACTCTGTTTACTGGATCCTAAACATGCAGAAAACACTCTGTTTACTGGATCCTAAACACACAGAAAACACTCTGTTTACTGGATCCTAAACACGCAGAAAACACTCTGTTTACTGGATCCTAAACACACAGAAAACACTCTGTTTACTGGATCCTAAACACACAGAAAACACTCTGTTTACTGGATCCTAAACATGCAGAAAACACTCTGTTTACTGGATCCTAAACACTCAGAAAACACTCTGTTTACTGGATCCTAAACACACAGAAAACACTCTGTTTACTGGATCCTAAACACACAGAAAACACTCTGTTTACTGGATCCTAAACACACAGAAAACACTCTGTTTACTGGATCCTAAACACACAGAAAACACTCTGTTTACTGGATCCTAAACACACAGAAAACACTCTGTTTACTGGATCCTAAACACACAGAAAACACTCTGTTTACTGGATCCTAAACACACAGAAAACACTCTGTTTACTGGATCCTAAACACACAGAAAACACTCTGTTTACTGGATCCTAAACACACAGAAAACACTCTGTTTACTGGATCCTAAACACACAGAAAACACTCTGTTTACTGGATCCTAAACACACAGAAAACACTCTGTTTACTGGATCCTAAACACACAGAAAACACTCTGTTTACTGGATCCTAAACACACAGAAAACACTCTGTTTACTGGATCCTAAACACACAGAAAACACTCTGTTTACTGGATCCTAAACACACAGAAAACACTCTGTTTACTGGATCCTAAACACACAGAAAACACTCTGTTTACTGGATCCTAAACACGCAGAAAACACTCTGTTTACTGGATCCTAAACACACAGAAAACACTCTGTTTACTGGATCCTAAACACACAGAAAACACTCTGTTTACTGGATCCTAAACACACAGAAAACACTCTGTTTACTGGATCCTAAACACACAGAAAACACTCTGTTTACTGGATCCTAAACACACAGAAAACACTCTGTTTACTGGATCCTAAACACACAGAAAACACTCTGTTTACTGGATCCTAAACACACAGAAAACACTCTGTTTACTGGATCCTAAACACACAGAAAACACTCTGTTTACTGGATCCTAAACACACAGAAAACACTCTGTTTACTGGATCCTAAACACACAGAAAACACTCTGTTTACTGGATCCTAAACACACAGAAAACACTCTGTTTACTGGATCCTAAACACACAGAAAACACTCTGTTTACTGGATCCTAAACACACAGAAAACACTCTGTTTACTGGATCCTAAACACACAGAAAACACTCTGTTTACTGGATCCTAAACACGCAGAAAACACTCTGTTTACTGGATCCTAAACACGCAGAAAACACTCTGTTTACTGGATCCTAAACACGCAGAAAACACTCTGTTTACTGGATCCTAAACACACAGAAAACACTCTGTTTACTGGATCCTAAACACACAGAAAACACTCTGTTTACTGGATCCTAAACACACAGAAAACACTCTGTTTACTGGATCCTAAACACACAGAAAACACTCTGTTTACTGGATCCTAAACACACAGAAAACACTCTGTTTACTGGATCCTAAACACACAGAAAACACTCTGTTTACTGGATCCTAAACACACAGAAAACACTCTGTTTACTGGATCCTAAACACACAGAAAACACTCTGTTTACTGGATCCTAAACACACAGAAAACACTCTGTTTACTGGATCCTAAACACACAGAAAACACTCTGTTTACTGGATCCTAAACACACAGAAAACACTCTGTTTACTGGATCCTAAACACGCAGAAAACACTCTGTTTACTGGATCCTAAACACACAGAAAACACTCTGTTTACTGGATCCTAAACACACAGAAAACACTCTGTTTACTGGATCCTAAACACACAGAAAACACTCTGTTTACTGGATCCTAAACACACAGAAAACACTCTGTTTACTGGATCCTAAACACACAGAAAACACTCTGTTTACTGGATCCTAAACACACAGAAAACACTCTGTTTACTGGATCCTAAACACACAGAAAACACTCTGTTTACTGGATCCTAAACACGCAGAAAACACTCTGTTTACTGGATCCTAAACACGCAGAAAACACTCTGTTTACTGGATCCTAAACACACAGAAAACACTCTGTTTACTGGATCCTAAACACACAGAAAACACTCTGTTTACTGGATCCTAAACATGCAGAAAACACTCTGTTTACTGGATCCTAAACACACAGAAAACACTCTGTTTACTGGATCCTAAACACACAGAAAACACTCTGTTTACTGGATCCTAAACACACAGAAAACACTCTGTTTACTGGATCCTAAACACACAGAAAACACTCTGTTTACTGGATCCTAAACACACAGAAAACACTCTGTTTACTGGATCCTAAACACGCAGAAAACACTCTGTTTACTGGATCCTAAACACACAGAAAACACTCTGTTTACTGGATCCTAAACACACAGAAAACACTCTGTTTACTGGATCCTAAACACACAGAAAACACTCTGTTTACTGGATCCTAAACACACAGAAAACACTCTGTTTACTGGATCCTAAACACACAGAAAACACTCTGTTTACTGGATCCTAAACACACAGAAAACACTCTGTTTACTGGATCCTAAACACACAGAAAACACTCTGTTTACTGGATCCTAAACACACAGAAAACACTCTGTTTACTGGATCCTAAACACACAGAAAACACTCTGTTGATCTTTTCCAAAACAGTTATGAACATCAGTCGTTCTAATGTGTTTTTTGGAGATTATGAACTTCAACTCGTAACTGAATTTAAATATTTGGATGTGCTTTTGGACTCCACACTGTCCTTCAAAAAACATGTTAAAATGATCTCTCGTAGAATTAAATTTAATATTTCTAATTTTAATCACATAAGAAGAGCTGTGACTGATGAAGCTGCCCTGATGCTCTTGCTCTGATCTTTTCCCATGTCGGCTACTGCATAACAAGCTGCTCTCCTACAGGTGACAATCCTAAAACCAATAGAAGCCTCATATAAAAAAGCTTTGAACATTCTAGACAAAAAACCTTTCACCTGTCATCATTGTAATATCCTCTCAAAATATAATTTATTGAGCTTTGAAAAGTTTATTACATTTAAAAATGCCTGTATAATATACAAGAGCTCACATGGGCTGACACCACCGCCTTTAAAAGAACATTAAATACAAAACTGCACCAGGAACCACCAGAGCCACATGTCGGGGCGACTGTGAGGTTCCTGTGAGGAAAACTACTTTCGGTCAAAATGTTCTGTCACACAAAGGCTGCGGACAGTAGAATAAAGGCTGCGGACAGTGGAATAAAGGCTGCGGACAGTGGAATAAAGGCTGCGGACAGTGGAATAAAGGCTGCGGACAGTGGAATAAAGGCTGCGGACAGTGGAATAAAGGCTGCGGACAGTGGAATAAAGGCTGGGGACAGTGGAATAAAGGCTGCGGACAGTGGAATAAAGGCTGCGGACAGTGGAATAAAGGCTGCGGACAGTGGAATAAAGGCTGCAAACAGTGGAATAAAGGCTGCGGACAGTGGAATAAAGGCTGCGGGCAGTGGAATAAAGGCTGGGGACAGTGGAATAAAGGCTGCGGACAGTGGAATAAAGGCTGCGGACAGTGGAATAAAGGCTGCGGACAGTGGAATAAAGGCTGCAAACAGTGGAATAAAGGCTGCGGACAGTGGAATAAAGGCTGCGGGCAGTGGAATAAAGGCTGGGGACAGTGGAATAAAGGCTGCGGACAGTGGAATAAAGGCTGCGGACAGTGGAATAAAGGCTGCGGACAGTGGAATAAAGGCTGCATACAGTGGAATAAAGGCTGGGGACAGTGGAATAAAGGCTGCGGGCAGTGGAATAAAGGCTGCGGACAGTGGAATAAAGGCTGCGGGCAGTGGAATAAAGGCTGCGGACAGTGGAATAAAGGCTGCGGACAGTGGACTAAAGGCTGCAAACAGTGGAATAAAGCCTGCGGACAGTGGAATAAAGGCTGCGGACAGTGGAATAAAGGCTGCGGACAGTGGAATAAAGGCTGCAAACAGTGGAATAAAGGCTGCAAACAGTGGAATAAAGCCTGCGGACAGTGGAATAAAGGCTGCGGACAGTGGAATAAAGGCTGCGGACAGTGGAATAAAGGCTGGGGACAGTGGAATAAAGGCTGCGGGCAGTGGAATAAAGGCTGCGGACAGTGGAATAAAGGCTGGGGACAGTGGAATAAAGGCTGCAAACAGTGGAATAAAGGCTGCGGACAGTGGAATAAAGGCTGCGGACAGTGGAATAAAGGCTGCGGACAGTGGAATAAAGGCTGCGGACAGTGGAATAAAGGCTGCGGACAGTGGAATAAAGGCTGCGGGCAGTGGAATAAAGGCTGCGGACAGTGGAATAAAGGCTGCGGACAGTGGAATAAAGGCTGCGGACAGTGGAATAAAGGCTGCGGACAGTGGAATAAAGGCTGCAAACAGTGGAATAAAGGCTGGGGACAGTGGAATAAAGGCTGCGGACAGTGGAATAAAGGCTGGGGACAGTGGAATAAAGGCTGCGGACAGTGGAATAAAGGCTGCGGACAGTGGAATAAAGGCTGCGGACAGTGGAATAAAGGCTGCGGACAGTGGAATAAAGGCTGCGGACAGTGGAATAAAGGCTGCGGACAGTGGAATAAAGGCTGCGGACAGTGGAATAAAGGCTGCGGACAGTGGAATAAAGGCTGCGGACAGTGGAATAAAGGCTGCGGACAGTGGAATAAAGGCTGCGGACAGTGGAATAAAGGCTGCGGACAGTGGAATAAAGGCTGCGGACAGTGGAATAAAGGCTGGGGACAGTGGAATAAAGGCTGCGGACAGTGGAATAAAGGCTGCGGACAGTGGAATAAAGGCTGCGGACAGTGGAATAAAGGCTGCAAACAGTGGAATAAAGGCTGCGGACAGTGGAATAAAGGCTGCGGGCAGTGGAATAAAGGCTGCGGACAGTGGAATAAAGGCTGCAAACAGTGGAATAAAGGCTGGGGACAGTGGAATAAAGGCTGCGGACAGTGGAATAAAGGCTGCGGACAGTGGAATAAAGGCTGCGGGCAGTGGAATAAAGGCTGGGGACAGTGGAATAAAGGCTGCAAACAGTGGAATAAAGGCTGGGGACAGTGGAATAAAGGCTGCGGGCAGTGGAATAAAGGCTGCGGACAGTGGAATAAAGGCTGCGGACAGTGGAATAAAGGCTGGGGACAGTGGAATAAAGGCTGCGGACAGTGGAATAAAGGCTGCAAACAGTGGAATAAAGGCTGCGGACAGTGGAATAAAGGCTGCGGACAGTGGAATAAAGGCTGCGGACAGTGGAATAAAGGCTGCGGACAGTGGAATAAAGGCTGCGGACAGTGGAATAAAGGCTGCGGACAGTGGAATAAAGCCTGCGGACAGTGGAATAAAGGCTGCGGGCAGTGGAATAAAGGCTGCGGGCAGTGGAATAAAGGCTGCGGGCAGTGGAATAAAGGCTGCGGGCAGTGGAATAAAGGCTGCGGGCAGTGGAATAAAGGCTGCGGACAGTGGAATAAAGCCTGCGGACAGTGGAATAAAGGCTGCGGACAGTGGAATAAAGGCTGCGGACAGTGGAATAAAGCCTGCGGACAGTGGAATAAAGGCTGCGGACAGTGGAATAAAGGCTGGGGACAGTGGAATAAAGGCTGGGGACAGTGGAATAAAGGCTGGGGACAGTGGAATAAAGGCTGCGGACAGTGGAATAAAGGCTGCGGACAGTGGAATAAAGGCTGCGGACAGTGGAATAAAGGCTGCAAACAGTGGAATAAAGGCTGCGGACAGTGGAATAAAGGCTGCGGGCAGTGGAATAAAGGCTGGGGACAGTGGAATAAAGGCTGCAAACAGTGGAATAAAGGCTGCGGACAGTGGAATAAAGGCTGCAAACAGTGGAATAAAGGCTGCAAACAGTGGAATAAAGGCTGGGGACAGTGGAATAAAGGCTGCGGACAGTGGAATAAAGGCTGCGGACAGTGGAATAAAGGCTGCGGACAGTGGAATAAAGGCTGCAAACAGTGGAATAAAGGCTGCGGACAGTGGAATAAAGGCTGCGGGCAGTGGAATAAAGGCTGCGGACAGTGGAATAAAGGCTGCAAACAGTGGAATAAAGGCTGGGGACAGTGGAATAAAGGCTGGGGACAGTGGAATAAAGGCTGCGGACAGTGGAATAAAGCCTGCGGGCAGTGGAATAAAGGCTGGGGACAGTGGAATAAAGGCTGCAAACAGTGGAATAAAGGCTGGGGACAGTGGAATAAAGGCTGCGGGCAGTGGAATAAAGGCTGCGGACAGTGGAATAAAGGCTGCGGACAGTGGAATAAAGGCTGGGGACAGTGGAATAAAGGCTGCGGACAGTGGAATAAAGGCTGCAAACAGTGGAATAAAGGCTGCGGACAGTGGAATAAAGGCTGCGGACAGTGGAATAAAGGCTGCGGACAGTGGAATAAAGGCTGCGGACAGTGGAATAAAGGCTGGGGACAGTGGAATAAAGGCTGCGGACAGTGGAATAAAGCCTGCGGACAGTGGAATAAAGGCTGCGGGCAGTGGAATAAAGGCTGCGGGCAGTGGAATAAAGGCTGCGGGCAGTGGAATAAAGGCTGCGGGCAGTGGAATAAAGGCTGCGGGCAGTGGAATAAAGGCTGCGGGCAGTGGAATAAAGCCTGCGGACAGTGGAATAAAGCCTGCGGACAGTGGAATAAAGGCTGCGGACAGTGGAATAAAGCCTGCGGACAGTGGAATAAAGGCTGCGGACAGTGGAATAAAGGCTGGGGACAGTGGAATAAAGGCTGGGGACAGTGGAATAAAGGCTGGGGACAGTGGAATAAAGGCTGCGGACAGTGGAATAAAGGCTGCGGACAGTGGAATAAAGGCTGCGGACAGTGGAATAAAGGCTGCGGACAGTGGAATAAAGGCTGGGGACAGTGGAATAAAGGCTGCGGACAGTGGAATAAAGGCTGGGGACAGTGGAATAAAGGCTGGGGACAGTGGAATAAAGGCTGCGGACAGTGGAATAAAGCCTGCGGACAGTGGAATAAAGGCTGGGGACAGTGGAATAAAGCCTGCAGACAGTGGAATAAAGCCTGCGGACAGTGGAATAAAGGCTGCGGACAGTGGAATAAAGGCTGCGGACAGTGGAATAAAGGCTGGGGACAGTGGAATAAAGGCTGGGGACAGTGGAATAAAGGCTGGGGACAGTGGAATAAAGGCTGGGGACAGTGGAATAAAGGCTGCGGACAGTGGAATAAAGGCTGCGGACAGTGGAATAAAGGCTGCGGACAGTGGAATAAAGGCTGGGGACAGTGGAATAAAGGCTGCGGACAGTGGAATAAAGGCTGGGGACAGTGGAATAAAGGCTGGGGACAGTGGAATAAAGGCTGGGGACAGTGGAATAAAGGCTGCGGACAGTGGAATAAAGGCTGCGGACAGTGGAATAAAGGCTGCGGACAGTGGAATAAAGGCTGCGGACAGTGGAATAAAGGCTGCGGACAGTGGAATAAAGCCTGCGGACAGTGGAATAAAGGCTGCGGACAGTGGAATAAAGGCTGCGGACAGTGGAATAATGGCTGTGGACAGTGGAATATTCTGCCCACTTTTACTACATTCAAAAGGCACTTAAAGGAGCGGCTGAGCTCAACACAAACATGTGAACACAATTCATAAGACACTTTTTTATTTATATACCATTATATAAAATTCAGGACTTGCACAATACACTTTGCACTTTAGGATTTGTGCAATACACATTGCACTATAGAACTCGTGCAATACACATTGCACTTTAGAACTCGTGCAATACACATTGCACTTTAGAACTCTTGCAATACACATTGCACTTTAGAAATCGTGCAAGTGGAATAAAGGCTGCGGACAGTGGAATAAAGGCTGGGGACAGTGGAATAAAGGCTGCGGACAGTGGAATAAAGGCTGCGGACAGTGGAATAAAGGCTGCGGACAGTGGAATAAAGGCTGCGGACAGTGGAATAAAGGCTGCGGACAGTGGAATAAAGGCTGGGGACAGTGGAATAAAGGCTGGGGACAGTGGAATAAAGGCTGGGGACAGTGGAATAAAGGCTGCGGACAGTGGAATAAAGGCTGGGGACAGTGGAATAAAGCCTGCAGACAGTGGAATAAAGGCTGGGGACAGTGGAATAAAGGCTGCGGACAGTGGAATAAAGGCTGGGGACAGTGGAATAAAGGCTGGGGACAGTGGAATAAAGGCTGGGGACAGTGGAATAAAGGCTGGGGACAGTGGAATAAAGCCTGCAGACAGTGGAATAAAGGCTGGGGACAGTGGAATAAAGGCTGGGGACAGTGGAATAAAGGCTGGGGACAGTGGAATAAAGGCTGGGGACAGTGGAATAAAGCCTGCGGACAGTGGAATAAAGGCTGCGGACAGTGGAATAAAGGCTGCGGACAGTGGAATAAAGGCTGGGGACAGTGGAATAAAGGCTGGGGACAGTGGAATAAAGGCTGGGGACAGTGGAATAAAGGCTGGGGACAGTGGAATAAAGCCTGCGGACAGTGGAATAAAGCCTGCGGACAGTGGAATAAAGGCTGCGGACAGTGGAATAAAGGCTGGGGACAGTGGAATAAAGGCTGCGGACAGTGGAATAAAGGCTGGGGACAGTGGAATAAAGGCTGGGGACAGTGGAATAAAGCCTGCAGACAGTGGAATAAAGGCTGGGGACAGTGGAATAAAGGCTGGGGACAGTGGAATAAAGGCTGCGGACAGTGGAATAAAGGCTGCGGACAGTGGAATAAAGGCTGGGGACAGTGGAATAAAGGCTGCGGACAGTGGAATAAAGGCTGGGGACAGTGGAATAAAGGCTGGGGACAGTGGAATAAAGGCTGCGGACAGTGGAATAAAGGCTGGGGACAGTGGAATAAAGGCTGGGGACAGTGGAATAAAGGCTGGGGACAGTGGAATAAAGGCTGCGGACAGTGGAATAAAGGCTGCGGACAGTGGAATAAAGGCTGCGGACAGTGGAATAAAGGCTGCGGACAGTGGAATAAAGCCTGCGGACAGTGGAATAAAGGCTGCGGACAGTGGAATAAAGGCTGCGGACAGTGGAATAAAGGCTGCGGACAGTGGAATAATGGCTGTGGACAGTGGAATATTCTGCCCACTTTTACTACATTCAAAAGGCACTTAAAGGAGCGGCTGAGCTCAACACAAACATGTGAACACAATTCATAAGACACTTTTTTATTTATATACCATTATATAAAATTCAGGACTTGCACAATACACTTTGCACTTTAGGATTTGTGCAATACACATTGCACTATAGAACTCGTGCAATACACATTGCACTTTAGAACTCGTGCAATACACATTGCACTTTAGAACTCGTGCAATACACATTGCACTTTAGAACTTGTGCAATACACTGCACTTTAGAACTTGTGCAATACACTCTGCACTTTAGGATAAATGTATCAATATGTGAATTTTATTCATTGCACTTTATATAAAATCTCCTGTAATCTTGTTGAAACCCTCCTGAGTTGATGTTTTTGACTTCTGTTTTGCTCTGTGTGTTTATTTGTATTTTGTTTGTTTTTATTGCACTTTATGTTATGTGACGTTTGGCCTTAAAGGCCTGAACACCCTGTCCAGGGAAACTGGCCTGTGGCTAAAATCTGACATATTTACATGTGTCTCATGTTCTGCACTGTCCCTTCTGAATAAATAAATAAATAAATACTGCAAATACTACGAATACTACTACTACTGCGACTGTGAGTACTGCAAATACTACTGCAATACTACTACTACTGTGAGTACTGCAAATACTACTGCAACACTACTGCGACTGTGAGTACTGCAAATACTACTGCAATACTACTACTACTGTGAGTACTGCAAATACTACTGCAATACTACTATTACTACTGTGAGTACTGCAAATACTACGAATACTACTACTACTGTGAGTACTGCAAATAGTACAAATACGACTACTGTGAGTACTGATACTACTACTACTACTACAAATACTGCTGTAATACTATGAATACTGCTACTGCAAATACTACCAATACTGTGAGTACTAGTACTGTACTACTACTGCGAGTACTGCAAATACTGCGAGTACTACTACTGTACTACTACTGCGAGTACTGCAAATACTGCGAGTACTACGAATACTGTCAATCCTACGAATACTGCAAGTACTGTGAATACCACGAGTACTACGAATATTACTGTACTAGTACTAGTTTTATATTTGAATATTCCAGAGCTCTGAACACGACTGTAGGAGAAACACCAGCACTTTTATGTACCAGTACGAGGCTCCTCCCCCTCAGCACAGACAGTACGAGGCTCCTCCCCTCAGCACAGACAGTACGAGGCTCCTCCCCCTCTGCACAGACAGTACGAGGTTCCTCCCCCTCAGCACAGACAGTACGAGGCTCCTCCCCCTCTGCACAGACAGTACGAGGTTCCTCCCCCTCAGCACAGACAGTACGAGGTTCCTCCCCCTCAGCACAGACAGTACGAGGCTCCTCTCCTCAGCACAGACAGTACGAGGCTCCTCCCCCTCAGCACAGACAGTACGAGGCTCCTCCCCCTCAGCAGAGACAGTACGTGGCTCCTCCCCCTCTGCACAGACAGTACGTAGCTCCTCCCCCTCAGCAGAGACAGTATGTAGCTCCTCCCCCTCAGTGCTGACAGTACGAGGCTCCTCCCCCTCAGCACAGACAGTACGTAGCTCCTCCCCCTCAGCAGAGACAGTACGAGGCTCCTCCCCCTCTGCACAGACAGTACGAGGTTCCTCCCCCTCAGCACAGACAGTACGAGGCTCCTCCCCTCAGCACAGACAGTACGAGGCTCCTCCCCTCAGCACAGACAGTACGAGGCTTCTCCCCCTCTGCACAGACAGTACGAGGCTCCTCCCCTCAGCAGAGAAAGTACGAGGCTCCTCCCCCTCAGCACAGACAGTACGAGGCTCCTCCCCCTCAGCACAGACAGTACGAGGCTCCTCCCCTCAGCATAGACAGTACGAGGCTCCTCCCCCTCTGCACAGACAGTACGAGGCTCCTCCCCCTCAGCACAGACAGTACGAGGCTCCTCCCCTCAGCACAGACAGTACGTAGCTCCTCCCCCTCAGCAGAGACAGTACGTAGCTCCTCCCCCTCAGCGCTGACAGTACGAGGCTCCTCCCCCTCAGCACAGACAGTACGTAGCTCCTCCCCCCAGCAGAGACAGTACATAGCTCCTCCCCCTCAGCAGAGACAATGCGAGGCTCCTCCCCCTCAGCAGAGACAGTACGAGGCTCCTCCCCCTCAGCAGAGACAGTACGTGGCTCCTCCCCCTCAGCAGAGACAGTACGAGGGTCCTCCCCCTCAGCAGAGACAGTACGTAGCTCCTCCCCCTCAGCGCTGACAGTACGAGGCTCCTCCCCCTCAGCAGAGACAGTACGAGGCTCCTCCCCCTCAGCAGAAACAGTACGTAGCTCCTCCCCCTCAGCAGAGACAGTACTTGGCTCCTCCCCTCAGCAGAGACAGTACGAGGCTCCTCCCCCTCAGCAGAGACAGTATGAGGCTCCTCCCCCTCAGCAGAAACAGTACGTGGCTCCTCCCCCTCAGCAGAGACAGTATGAGGCTCCTCCCCCTCAGCAGAGACAGTACGAGGCTCCTCCCCCTCAGCAGAGACAGTACGAGGCTCCTCCCCCTCAGCAGAGACAGTACGAGGCTCCTCCCCCTCAGCAGAGACAGTACGAGGCTCCTCCTCTGTTCTGGGCAGGTCACCTGACGGACCGGGACCTGGCGGACTTCCTGGCGAAGTGTAAGCGGGCGCTGCGTCCGAACGGCGTGCTGGTGCTGAAGGACAACATGGCGCGGCGCGGCTGCAAACTGGACCCGGTGGACAGCAGCATCAGCCGCCACCTGGACGTCATGAGGGCCATCGTCCACCAGGCGGGGCTGGAGATCCTCGCGCTGGAGCGACAGGAGGGATTCCCCGACATCATCATGCCCGTGTGGATGCTCGCCATGCGCTAGAGCCGACCCGGCGCCAGGCGCTAAAGCCAACTCAGCTGGCACCTGACCTGGACTAAAGCAGGACCTGACCAGGACCTGACCAGGACCTGACCAGACCAAGCCTGCACTGGGTTTAGACCAGGTCCAGACTGGCTCTGGATCAGGTTTAGTCCGGGTTTAGTCCGGGTCTGTACCAGGCCACGGGAAGTGGAGGTGCTGCGCCCCCTGGTGGCGAGAGAGTTTTTTGTTCTTAAATGGTCAGAGATTAGATTTAAGTGTCAACGTCAATAAAATGTTGAATTTCAATCAATTTATTTAAAGTTTAAATGACAGGGAGAATATGCAAACTCCACACAGAAAGGCCCTGGAACCTTCTGACTGTTAACCACTCTGCCACAGGCCCACTCTGTTCTTGACCTGGTTCAGTCCTGGTTTAGTCCTGGTTCAGTCCTGGTTCAGTCCTGGTTCAGTCCTGGTTCAGTCCTGGTTCAGTCCTGGTTCAGTCCTGGTTTAGTCCTGGTTCAGTCCTGGTTCAGTCCTGGTTCAGTCCTGGTTTAGTCCTGGTTCAGTCCTGGTTCAGTCCAGTTCCTGTAGATCGTTTTACTGGACGAGTTCTGTTCAAATATAAATAAATTCCTCTGAGAACAGAATGAACCTGAGAGAAGTTTGAGAATCTTGTGCTGTGACACTTTCACATTGCAGAACGTCTTATTTGAATCTTGTGAATCTTGATTTTGTGAAATATTTTGTCTAAAACTGTGAATTTCTGAATTATGTTTGATTTTGTTTCTTGTCTTTTTGTGTAAATACGTTGTTTTCTACGCGGCTCATTTTTAATGACCAGATCTGGAGTTTGTGTTTTTTGTAAATGTCAAAAACGTCGTTTCTGTAAAAAAATAAAGAACTTCTTTTAAAAACTAAGTCCCAGTTCAGTCCTGGTTCAGTCCTGGTTCAGTCCTGGTTCAGACCCAGTTCAGTCCCAGTTTAGTCCTGGTTCAGTCTTGGTTCAGTCCTGGTTCAGTCCTGGTTCAGTCCTGGTTTAGTCCTGGTTCAGACCCAGTTCAGTCCTGGTTCAGTCCTGGTTCAGTCCTGGTTCAGACCCAGTTCAGTCCTGATTTAGTCCTGGTTCAGTCCCGGTTCAGTCCTGGTTTAGTCCTGGTTCAGTCCTGGTTCAGTCCTGGTTCAGACCCAGTTCAGTCCTGGTTTAGTCCTGGTTCAGTCCCGGTTCAGTCCTGGTTTAGTCCTGGTTCAGTCCTGGTTTAGTCCTGGTTCAGACCCAGTTCAGTCCTGGTTTAGTCCTGGTTCAGTCCCGGTTCAGTCCTGGTTTAGTCCTGGTTCAGTCCTGGTTTAGTCCTGGTTCAGTCTTGGTTCAGTTCTGGTTTTGACAGTGATCACCGGTGACAGTTGGACATTTGTTTGTGATTGGTCCAGGTCTGGGTTCAGGTCCCGGTTTGAGTCCGGGTCTAATCAAGTCCCGATGTGGACCAGGCTTGAACCCCTCCTGCAGTTCCTGGAGTGTCCTGTGGAGGGCGCCGGGGTTCTGTGGAGCAGAGGGACAGTTCTGCTGTGGGGCCCTTGGGCAACGCACTTCCTGAGTGTAAGAGCTGAGTCCCGGGTGTAGGGTCAGGGTTTAGACCTGGTTTAGACCTGGTTTAGACCTGGTCTAGTCCTGGTTTAGACCTGGTCTAGTCCTGGTTTAGTCGTGGTTTAGTCCTGGTTTAGTCCTGGTTTAGACCTGGTCTAGTCCTGGTTTAGAGCTGGTTGAGTCCTGGTTTAGACCTGGTCTAGTCCTGGTTTAGTCCTGGTTTAGTCCTGGTTTAGTCCTGGTTTAGACCTGGTCTAGTCCTGGTTTAGAGCTGGTTTAGTCCTGGTTTAGTCCTGGTTTAGTCCTGGTTTAGACCTGGTTTAGTCCTGGTTTAGACCTGGTTTAGTCCTGGTTTAGACCTGGTTTAGTCCTGGTTTAGTCCTGGTTTAGACCTGGTTTAGTCCTGGTTTAGTCCTGGTTTAGACCTGGTTTAGTCCTGGTTTAGTCCTGGTTTAGACCTGGTTTAGACCTGTTTCAGTCCTGGTTCAGTCCTGGTTTAGTCCTGGTTTAGTCCTGGTTTAGACCTGGTTTAGTCCTGGTTTAGTCCTGGTTTAGACCTGGTTTAGTCCTGGTTTAGACCTGGTTTAGTCCTGGTTTAGTCCTGGTTTAGTCCTGGTTTAGTCCTGGTTTAGACCTGGTTTAGTCCTGGTCTAGTCCTGGTTTAGACCTAGTTTAGTCCTGGTTTAGACCTGGTTTAGACCTGTTTCAGTCCTGGTTCAGTCCTGGTTTAGTCCTGGTTTAGTCCTGGTTTAGACCTGGTTTAGTCCTGGTTTAGTCCTGGTTTAGACCTGGTTTAGTCCTGGTTTAGACCTGGTTTAGTCCTGGTTTAGACCTGGTTTAGTCCTGGTTTAGTCCTGGTTTAGACCTGGTTTAGTCCTGGTTTAGTCCTGGTTTAGTCCTGGTTTAGTCCTGGTTTAGTCCTGGTTTAGACCTGGTTTAGTCCTGGTTTAGTCCTGGTTTAGACCTGGTTTAGTCCTGGTTTAGACCTGGTTTAGTCCTGGTTTAGTCCTGGTTTAGTCCTGGTTTAGTCCTGGTTTAGACCTGGTTTAGTCCTGGTTTAGTCCTGGTTTAGACCTGGTTTAGTCCTGGTTTAGACCTGGTTTAGTCCTGGTTTAGTCCTGGTTTAGTCCTGGTTTAGACCTGGTTTAGTCCTGGTTTAGACCTGGTTTAGTCCTGGTTTAGTCCTGGTTTAGACCTGGTTTAGTCCTGGTTTAGACCTGGTTTAGTCCTGGTTTAGACCTGGTTTAGTCCTGGTTTAGTCCTGGTTTAGACCTGGTTTAGTCCTGGTTTAGACCTGGTTTAGTCCTGGTTTAGTCCTGGTTTAGTCCTGGTTTAGACCTGGTTTAGTCCTGGTTTAGTCCTGGTTTAGTCCTGTTTGTCCTAATTGGGTTTTTATGAATGGGGGGCGTGTGTAAACGTGGGAACAAACCAAAAACATCGTAAAATCACTTCCTGTTTGTACCCCGCCCCTTCTGAGGTTAGCCAATAAAAACGCCCCAAACCGACCAATAAAAACGCAGACACAAACTTGTTAAGTTTCATTAAGTCGCCGCGTTTTACTCCAGTACAAGTACTCTTACTCTGTACTGTATATTACTCAGTCGGAGTAAAAGTATGAGACAAAAGTGAGGAAATGTTCCGCAGTGGAGCTTTAACCCTGCACAGCTCTGTTCCACCTGGTGATGTCATCAGGTGCTGCTCCTCTGTCCTGATGATGTCACTGTTTCAGTTTCCTGGATGTAAAACTTGTGCCTTTGTGCAAGACGCACTCAGGGGCCAAGAGTCTAACCCGGGGCCGGAGCCCCGTCCAGGGGCCCTCTCTCTGGGGGGGGGGGGGTCTGGGGGATTTTGGCCCCGCTCTCTGGGGGGGGGGTCTGGGGTATTTTGGCCCCTCTCTCTGGGGAGGGGTCTGGGGTATTTCGGCCCCTCTCTCGGGGGGGGGGGGGGGGTCTGGGGTATTTCGGCCCCACTCTGGGGGGGGGAGGGGGGGGGGGTATTTCGGCCCCTCTCTCGGGGGGGGGAGGGGTCTGGGGTATTTCGGCCCCTCTCTCGGGGGGGGAGGGGTCTGGGGTATTTCGGCCCCTCTCTCGGGGGGGAGGGGTCTGGGGTATTTCGGCCCCTCTCTCAGGGGCCCCGTCATGTCGGGTTGAGTCTGATGAGGCTCAGGGGCCCAGGGCCATTACATCATTAGAGGAGCCAGAGGCCGAGGCCTTTGTACAAACACACGATCACACACAATTACACCAACCACACATCCTACTCCTGTGTCCTAGCTCCTACTCCTGTGTCCTAGCTCCTACTCCTGTGTCCTAGCTCCTACTCCTGTGTCCTAGCTCCTACTCCTGTGTCCTAGCTCCTACTCCTGTGTCCTAGCTCCTACTCCTGTGTCCTAGCTCCTACTCCTGTGTCCTCGCTCCTACTCCTGTGTCCTCGCTCCTACTCCTGTGTCCTTGCTCCTACTCCTGTGTCCTCGCTCCTACTCCTGTGTCCTCGCTCCTACTCGTGTGTCCTAGCTCCTACTCCTGTGTCCTCGCTCCTACTCCTGTGTCCTCGCTCCTACTTCTGTGTCCTAGCTCCTACTCCTGTGTCCTCGCTCCTACTCCTGTGTCCTCGCTCCTACTCCTGTGTCCTCGCTCCTACTCCTGTGTCCTCGCTCCTACTCCTGTGTCCTCGCTCCTACTCCTGTGTCCTCGCTCCTACTCCTGTGTCCTAGCTCCTACTCCTGTGTCCTCGCTCCTACTCCTGTGTCCTCGCTCCTACTCCTGTGTCCTCGCTCCTACTCCTGTGTCCTCGCTCCTACTCCTGTGTCCTCGCTCCTACTCCTGTGTCCTCGCTCCTACTCCTGTGTCCTCGCTCCTAGTCCTGTGTCCTAGCTCCTACTCCTGTGTCCTAGCTCCTACTCCTGTGTCCTCGCTCCTACTCCTGTGTCCTAGCTCCTACTCCTGTGTCCTCGCTCCTAGTCCTGTGTCCTAGCTCCTACTCCTGTGTCCTCACTCCTACTCCTGTGTCCTCGCTCCTAGTCCTGTGTCCTAGTCCTAGCTCCTACTCCTGTGTCCTAGCTCCTACGCCTGTGTCCTAGCTCCTACTCCTGTGTCCTCGCTCCTACTCCTGTGTCCTCACTCCTACTCCTGTGTCCTCGCTCCTACTCCTGTGTCCTAGATCCTACTCCTGTGTCCTCGCTCCTACTCCTGTGTCCTCGCTCCTAGTCCTGTGTCCTAGCTCCTACTCCTGTGTCCTCGCTCCTACTCCTGTGTCCTCGCTCCTACTCCTGTGTCCTCGCTCCTACTCCTGTGTCCTCGCTCCTACTCCTGTGTCCTCGCTCCTACTCCTGTGTCCTAGCTCCTACTCCTGTGTCCTAGCTCCTACTCCTGTGTCCTCGCTCCTACTCCTGTGTCCTCGCTCCTACTCCTGTGTCCTAGCCCCTACTCCTGTGTCCTCACTCCTACTGCTGTGTCCTCGCTCCTAGTCCTGTGTCCTAGTCCTAGCTCCTACTCCTGTGTCCTAGCTCCTACTCCTGTGTCCTCGCTCCTACTCCTGTGTCCTCGCTCCTACTCCTGTGTCCTCGCTCCTACTCCTGTGTCCTAGCTCCTACTCCTGTGTCCTCGCTCCTACTCCTGTGTCCTCGCTCCTACTCCTGTGTCCTAGCTCCTACTCCTGTGTCCTAGCTCCTACCCTGTGTCCCAGCTCCTACCCTGTGTCCTAGCTCCTACTCCTGTGTCCTTGCTCCTACTCCTGTGTCCTAGCTCCTACTCCTGTGTCCTAGCTCCTACTCCTGTGTCCTCGCTCCTACTCCTGTGTCCTCGCTCCTACTCCTGTGTCCTCGCTCCTACTCCTGTGTCCTCGCTCCTACTCCTGTGTCCTCGCTCCTACTCCTGTGTCCTCGCTCCTACTCCTGTGTCCCTCGCTCCTACTGCAGTGTCCTAGCTCCTACTCCAGTGTCCCGCTCCTCCTCCTGTGTCCTCGCTCCTACTTCTGTGTCCTAGCTCCTACTCCTGTGTCCTCGCTCCTACTCCTGTGTCCTCACTCCTACTCCTGTGTCCTCGCTCCTACTCCTGTGTCCTCGCTCCTACTCCTGTGTCCTCGCTCCTACTCCTGTGTCCTCGCTCCTACTCGTGTGTCCTAGCTCCTACTCCTGTGTCCTCGCTCCTACTCCTGTGTCCTCGCTCCTACTCCTGTGTCCTCGCACCTACTCCTGTGTCCTAGCTCCTACTCCTGTGTCCTAGCTCCTACTCCTGTGTCCTCGCTCCTACTCCTGTGTCCTCGCTCCTAGTCCTGTGTCCTAGCTCCTACTCCTGTGTCCTAGCTCCTACTCCTGTGTCCTCGCTCCTACTCCTGTGTCCTCGCTCCTACTCCTGTGTCCTCGCTCCTACTTCTGTGTCCTAGCTCCTACTCCTGTGTCCTCACTCCTACTCCTGTGTCCTCGCTCCTAGTCCTGTGTCCTAGTCCTAGCTCCTACTCCTGTGTCCTAGCTCCTACGCCTGTGTCCTAGCTCCTACTCCTGTGTCCTCGCTCCTACTCCTGTGTCCTCACTCCTACTCCTGTGTCCTCGCTCCTACTCCTGTGTCCTAGATCCTACTCCTGTGTCCTCGCTCCTACTCCTGTGTCCTCGCTACTAGTCCCAGGTCCTAGCTCCTACTCCTGTGTCCTCGCTCCTACTCCTGTGTCCTCGCTCCTACTCCTGTGTCCTCGCTCCTACTCCTGTGTCCTCGCTCCTACTCCTGTGTCCTAGCTCCTACTCCTGTGTCCTAGCTCCTACTCCTGTGTCCTCGCTCCTACTCCTGTGTCCTCGCTCCTACTCCTGTGTCCTAGCCCCTACTCCTGTGTCCTCGCTCCTACTCCTGTGTCCTAGCTCCTACTGCTGTGTCCTCGCTCCTAGTCCTGTGTCCTAGTCCTAGCTCCTACTCCTGTGTCCTAGCTCCTACTCCTGTGTCCTCGCTCCTACTCCTGTGTCCTCGCTCCTACTCCTGTGTCCTCGCTCCTACTCGTGTGTCCTAGCTCCTACTCCTGTGTCCTCGCTCCTACTCCTGTGTCCTCGCTCCTACTCCTGTGTCCTCGCACCTACTCCTGTGTCCTAGCTCCTACTCCTGTGTCCTAGCTCCTACTCCTGTGTCCTCGCTCCTACTCCTGTGTCCTCGCTCCTAGTCCTGTGTCCTAGCTCCTACTCCTGTGTCCTAGCTCCTACTCCTGTGTCCTCGCTCCTACTCCTGTGTCCTAGCTCCTACTCCTGTGTCCTCGCTCCTAGTCCTGTGTCCTAGCTCCTACTCCTGTGTCCTCACTCCTACTCCTGTGTCCTCGCTCCTAGTCCTGTGTCCTAGTCCTAGCTCCTACTCCTGTGTCCTAGCTCCTACGCCTGTGTCCTAGCTCCTACTCCTGTGTCCTCGCTCCTACTCCTGTGTCCTCACTCCTACTCCTGTGTCCTCGCTCCTACTCCTGTGTCCTAGATCCTACTCCTGTGTCCTCGCTCCTACTCCTGTGTCCTAGCTCCTACTCCTGTGTCCTCGCTCCTACTCCTGTGTCCTAGCTCCTACTCCTGTGTGTCCTCACTCCTACTCCGGTGTCCTAGCTCCTACTCCTGTGTCCTAGCTCCTACTTCTGTGTCCTCGCTCCTACTCCTGTGTCCTAGCTCCTACTCCTGTGTCCTCGCTCCTACTCCTGTGTCCTAGCTCCTACTCCTGTGTCCTAGCTCCTACGCCTGTGTCCTCGCTCCTACTCCTGTGTCCTCGCACCTACTCCTGTGTCCTAGCTCCTACTCCTGTGTCCTAGCTCCTACTCCTGTGTCCTCGCTCCTACTCCTGTGTCCTCGCTCCTACTCCTACAGCGTAACTCCTATGTCCTATGTCCTACACCCTCACTCCTAACTCCCACTATCAGACGCACATCCATGTCCTAACTGCTACTCATATTGCCTAACTCCTATGTCCTAACTCTTGACTCCTAACTCCTCACTCCTAACTCCTCTCCCCAGCCCCTCCCCCCTCCCCTAGCCCCGCCCCTCTGCCCTAGCCCCGCCCTTCTCTTCTTTATACTGTCGGTCTCATTTCCGTTTGAGGAAAAACAGAAAAATGTCTCAAACTGAGACTGAATGAGAAGAGCGAAGGGAGGGAGGAGAGAGGGAGGGAGGGAGGAGAGAGGAGAGGAGGGAGGGAGGAGAGAGGGAGGAGAGAGGAGAGGAGGGAGAGAGGGAGGAGAGGAGGGAGGAGAGGAGAGAGAGAGGAGAGAGGGAGGAGAGAGGGAGGGAGGGAGGAGGAGGGAGGAGGAGGGAGGAGAGAGGGAGGGTGGGAGGAGGCGGAGGAGGGAGGAGGGAGGAGGGAGGAGGGACGAGGGAGGAGAAAGGGAGAGAGGGAGGAGAGAGGGAGGACTGAGGGAGGGAGGGAGGAGAGAGGGAGGAGAGAGGGAGAGGGAGGGAGAGAGGGAGGAGAGAGGGAGGGAGGGAGGAGGGAGGGAGGAGAGAGGGAGGGAGGAGAGAGGGAGTAGAGAGGGAGGGTGGGAGGAGAGAGGGAGGAGGGAGGGAGCGAGGGAGGAGAGAAGGAGGAGAGAGGGAGAGAGGGAGGGAGAGAGGGAGGAGAGAGGGAGGAGAGAGGAGAGAGGGAGGAGATAGGGAGGGAGGGAGGGAGGGATGAGGAGAGAGGGAGGGAGGAGGGAGGGATGATGAGGGATGAGACGAGGAGAGAGGGAGGTGAGGAGGGAGGAGGAGGGATAGGAGGGAGGAGGGACGACTAGGGAGAAAAGGGAGAGAGGAAGGAGAGAGGAGGAGGAGGAGGAGGGAGGAGAGATGAGGAGAGAGGAGGAGGGAGGAGGAGGAGGAGGAGGAGGGAGGGATTTACTACCATTGACTTCATTTACCATGATGACTAACGACAAATGACATTGATGACTATTTTACTATCATTACTACTATTACTTTACTTTACCATTATTACGACGACGACGACGACATTACTATTATCATTTATCACGACGATTCATTTTACGACCACATTTACGATGACGATTATTAAACGACGACATTACTATCATTATTATTATTATCATACTACATTTTTACGATGATGATCATACGATTATCACATATTTACTATCATACCATTTACTTACCATTTGATGATTATTTTACTTATTATTACTTTACCATCATGATGACTGATTACTGACGATGATTATCATTAATTTACTTACTTATGATTTTACCATGATGATGATTTTACCATTTACTATGATGATGACTATGATTTAATACCATACCATTATTTTACTTATGACGATGATTACCACTATTTATTTACTATTATGACGACGATGATGATGATGATCCATGATCATTGCTCATTTACCATTTAAATTGACGATGATGACGACGACAACGACGACATTACTACATGACGACATTAATAATATTGATACGATCATTTACCACTGACATTCAACTACTTTACCATTGATGACGACGACGACGATTTATTTACCATTATAATATTTACCATCCATCACTACTTACTATCATTTTACCACTACTGACCACGATACCACGATTACCATTCATTTTACCACGACGATTTACCACTATCACTACTACATTTTTCACCATTTACCACTACCATTTGACGACGATTTTATCATACACTACTTTACTACTACTATCATACTATCATCATACCACCATTACTACCCATCATTACTACTACTAGAGAGGGAGGAGGAGATAGAGGGATAACCAATATTAATATTACTTACACTTACTACCACTACCATCACATAGAGAGAGAGGGAGGGAGGAGGAGGGAGGAGGGAGGGAGAGAGAGGGAGGGAGAGGGAGGGAGAGAGAGGGAGTGGAGAGGGAGGGAGGAGAGAGGGAGGAGGGAGGGAGGGAGGAGAGAGGGAGGGAGGGAGGAGGGAGGGAGGGAGGAGAGAGGAGGAGGAGAGGAGAGAGGAGGAGAGAGGAGGAGAGAGGAGGGAGGAGGGAGGAGGGAGGGAGGAGAGAGGGAGGGAGGAGAGAGAGAGAGAGGGAGGGAGGAGGAGAGAGGGAGGGAGGGAGGAGGGAGGGAGGAGAGAGGGAGTGAGGAGAGAGGGAGGAGAGAGGGAGGAGAGAGAGGGAGGGAGGAGAGAGGGATGAGAGAGGGAGGGAGGGAGGGAGGGAGGGAGGGAGGAGAGAGGGATGAGAGAGGGAGGGAGGGAGGAGGGAGGGAGGAGAGAGAGAGGAGAGGGAGGGAGGGAGGGAGGGAGGAGAGAGGGAGGGAGGAGAGAGGGACAGAGGAAGAAAGAGAGGAGAGCAGAGAGAGAGGGAGAATCCAGGATGAAGAGAGAGAAAAGAGAGGAAAAGGAGGGGAGTGGAGAAAGAGAGTGAAGGAGAGAGGAAGGGAGAGAGGAGAGGAAGGAGGGAACACCCGTGGGGATGTAATCAGACCCGGGCAGCGTCACCGAGGAGTTTAGGGCTCTGTCGCCGTGGAGACGCTCTGTGGTGAGGGGCGGGGCTGAGGGCGGCGTGAGGGGCGGGGCTCCGGGCGAGTCTGAGCGGCGTCAGGACCAGAGAGACGAGGCTTTGAAGTTTAGACGGGTCCAACATCTGGACTCCACATGTGAGTAATAGAGAAGAGAGGAGGAGAGGAGGGAGGAGAGGAGGAGGAGAGAGGGAAAGAGGAGAGAGGAGAGAGGAGGAGGAGGGGAGAAGAGGAGGAGAGAGAAGAGAGGAGAGGAGAAGAGAGGGAAAGAGGAGAGAGGAGAGAGGAGAGAGGAGAGGAGGAGAGAGGGAAAGAGGAGAGAGGAGAGAGGAGGAGGAGAGGAGGAGGAGAGAGGGAAAGAGGAGAGAGGAGAGAGGAGGGGAGAAGAGGAGGAGAGAGGAGAGAGGAGAGGAGGAGAGAGGGAAAGAGGAGAGAGGAGAGAGGAGAGAGGAGAGGAGGAGAGAGGGAAAGAGGAGAGAGGAGAGAGGAGGAGGAGAGGAGGAGAGAGGAGAGAGGAGAGAGGAGAGAGGAGAGGAGGAGAGAGGGAAAGAGGAGAGAGGAGAGAGGAGGAGGAGAGGAGGAGAGAGGAGAGAGGAGAGAGGAGGAGGAGGAGAGGAGGAGAGGAGGAGAGAAGAGAGAGGAGAGAGGAGAGGAGGAGAGAGGGAAAGAGGAGAGAGGACAGAGGAGAGAGGGAAAGAGGAGGAGGAGAGAGGAGAGAGGAGAGAGGAGAGGAGGAGAGGAGGAGAGGAGGAGAGAAGAGAGAGGAGGAGAGGAGGAGAAGAGAGGAGGAGAGCGGGAGGGAGGGAGGAGAGCAGGAGGGGGTGTTGTTGTTTTGTAGAAAGTGCAAAGGCACCAGGGGCCTCACAGTGAAGTTTGACCCAGAGACAGAGCACCGAGTCTGGGCACAGAGACGCCAAACTTCCCCAAACCTCCAGACCCAGAGGAGGAGGAGGACTTAAGACTTAGGGGTTAGGAGGCAGGAAGCACTGTCCATTTGTACAAAAGTTTCAGGACTAAACCAGGACTAAACCAGGACTAAACCAGGACAAAACCAGGACAAAACTAAGACTAAACCAGGACTAAACCAGAACTAAACCAGGACTAAACCAGGACAAAACTAGGACTAAACCAGGACTAAACCAGGAGTGGTTGTGATGGACAAAGAAGAGAGAGGTGTGAAAGGGGTGGAGTCTGAGACCGGGTCATGTGACAATGAACAACAGAGTTTAAGTAGATCCAGACGGAGAGAGACAGAGGGAGGGAGAGTCAGAGCAGAGGGTGAAAATCTGATGTTCAACTTATTTGATCCATTTGAGTTCATGATCAATCTGGGACTGAACCCTGCTGCTTTTCATCTCTAAGCCTGGACTAAACCAGAACTATATCAGGACTGAACCAGGACTATATCAGGACTGAACCAGGACTAAACCAAGACTGAACCAGGACTGAACCAGGACTAAACCAGAACTATATCAGGACTGAACCAGGACTAAACCAAGACTGAACCAGGACTAAACCAGGACTAAACCAGGACTGAACCAGGACTAAACCAGAACTATATCAGGACTGAACCAGGACTAAACCAAGACTGAACCAGGACTAAACCAGGACTAAACCAGGACTGAACCAGGACTAAACCAGAACTATATCAGGACTGAACCAGGACTAAACCAAGACTGAACCAGGACTAAACCAGGACTAAACCAGGACTGAACCAGGACTAAACCAGAACTATAACAGGACTGAACCAGGACTAAACCAAGACTGAACCAGGACTAAACCAAGACTGAACCAGGACTAAACCAGGACTTAACCAGGACTAAACCAGGACTGAACCAGGACTAAACCAGGACTAAACCAGGACTGAACCAGGACTGAACCAGGACTAAACCAGGACTAAACCAGGACTGAACCAGGACTAAACCAGGACTAAACCAGGACTGAACCAGGACTGAACCAGGACTAAACCAGGACTAAACCAGGACTGAACCAGGACTAAACCAGGACTAAACCAGGACTAAACCAGGACTGAACCAGGACTGTTCTTGTGGCTGTTGGGTCCCTGCAGCTGTTGGGTCCCTGCAGCTGTTGGGTCCCTGCAGCTGTTCGGCCCCTGCAGCTGTTCGGTCCCTGCAGCTGTTCGGTCCCTGCAGCTGTTCAGCCCTTGCAGCTATTCGGTCCCTGCAGCTGTTCGGTCCCTGCAGGTGTTGGGATCCTGCAGCTGCTCAGTCCCTGCAGCTGTTGGGTCCCTGCAGCTGGTCGGTCCCTGCAGCTGTTGGGTCCCTGCAGCTGGTCGGTCCCTGCAGCTGTTGGGCCCCTGCAGCTGTTCGGTCCCTGCAGCTGGTCGGTCCCTCCAGCTGTTCAGCCCTGGCAGCTGTTGGGCCCCTGCAGCTGTTGGGATCCTGCAGCTGTTCAGCCCTGGCAGCTGTTGGGCCCCTGCAGCTGGTCGGTCCCTGCAGCTGGTCGGTCCCTGCAGCTGGTTGGTCCCTGCAGCTGGTCGGTCCCTGCAGCTGTTGGGTCCCTGCAGCTGGTCGGTCCCTGCAGCTGGTCAGTCCCTGCAGCTGGTCGGTCCCTGCAGCTGTTGGGTCCCTGCAGCTGGTCGGTCCCTGCAGCTGGTCAGTCCCTGCAGCTGGTCGGTCCCTGGCAGCTGTTGGGCCCCTGCAGCTGGTCGGTCCCTGCAGCTGGTCGGTCCCTGCAGCTGGTTGGTCCCTGCCGCTGTTCAGCCCTGGCAGCTGTTCGGTCCCTGGCAGCTGTTGGGCCCTGCAGCTGTTCGGTTCCAGCAGCTGGTTGGTCCCTGCAGCTGGTCGGTCCCTGCAGCTGTTGGGTCCCTGCAGCTGGTCGGTCCCTGCAGCTGTTGGGTCCCTGCAGCTGGTCAGTCCCTGCAGCTGTTGGGCCCCTGCAGCTGTTCGGTTCCAGCAGCTGGTTGGTCCCTGCAGCTGGTCGGTCCCTGCAGCTGGTCAGTCCCTGCAACTGGTGGGTCCCTGCAGCTGTTGGGCCCCTGCAGCTGTTCAGTCCCTGCAGCTGGTCGGTCCCTGGCAGCTGTTGGGCCCCTGCAGCTGGTCGGCCCCTGCAGCTGGTCGGTCCCTGCAGCTGGTCAGTCCCTGCAGCTGTTCAGCCCTGGCAGCTGTCCGGTCCCTGGCAGCTGTTGGGCCCCTGCAGCTGTTCGGTTCCAGCAGCTGGTTGGTCCCTGCAGCTGGTCGGTCCCTGCAGCTGTTGGGTCCCTGCAGCTGTTCGGTTCCAGCAGCTGGTTGGTCCCTGCAGCTGGTCGGTCCCTGCAGCTGTTGGGTCCCTGCAGCTGGTCGGCCCCTGCAGCTGTTGGGTGATGGGTCTAAATCATAATGCGTTTGAGCGTTTGATTGACAGCGGAGGCGGCCAATGGCGGCCCTTCGAGCTCTAATTGATGCATAAATTAAAACCATCGGGAAACACGAGCCCCGTGGGAGCGACGCTACTGAGCGCGTGCAGAAGGGAGGCCATTATCAGACTAATGTGAGAGGAGGAGGAGGAGGAGGAGAGGAGGAGGAGAGGAGGAGGAGAGGAGGAGAGGAGGAGGAGGAGAAGAGGAGGAGGAGAGGAAGAGGAGGAGGAGGAGGAGGAGGAGGAGAGGAGGAGGAGAGGGGGAGAGAGGAGGTGGAGGAGGAGGAGGAGAGGAGGAGGAGGAGAAGAGGAGGAGGAGAGGAAGAGGAGGAGAGGAGGAGGAGGAGGAAAGGAGGAGGAGAGGAGGAGGAGAGGGGGAGAGAGGAGGTGGAGGAGGAGGAGGAGGAGAGAAGGAGGAGGAGGAGAGGAGAGGAGGAGGAGGAGGAGGAGGAGAGAAGGAGGAGGAGAGGAGGAGAGGAGGAGGAGAGGAGGAGAGAGGAGGAGGAGGAGAGGAGGAGGAGAGAAGTAGGAGGAGAGGAGGAGGAGGAGGAGAGAAGGAGGAGGAGAGGAGGAGAGAGGAGGAGAGGAGAGGAGGAGGAGGAGGTTGTGTCTTGGGGGAGTGTGACTGGACCCGCGGTGCCACGGCCCCAAAGACCACAACAAACCCCCCCATGTCTGGGTCCCAGGTCCGGGTCCCAGGTCCGGGTCCCAGGTCCGGGTCCCAGGTCCGGGTACCGGGTCCGGGTCCCAGGTCCGGGTCCCAGGTCCGAGTACCGGGTCCGGGTCCCAGGTCCGGGTCCCAGGTCCGGGTCCGGGTCTGGGTCCCAGGTCCGGGTCCCAGGTCCAGGTCCCGGGTCTGGGTCCGGGTCCGGGTCCCAGGTCCGGGTCCGGGTCTGTCTCTCATTACGTCTCGTCTCTCGGCTCTGAGCTCATTTCTGGGAAAGCGTTGGCAGTTTTTGTGGAGTTTGTTGAATTTTAACGAAGGACGAAGTGAACAAAGCTCTGGACGCGCTCCGGCCCCCGCCCCCCGTGACCCCCCATACCCCCCCTAATACCCCTCCCCCCCATACCCCTGCCCCCACCTCCAAAAACCCCACCCCATCTATAACCCCCCCCCCACACACACATCTGGATGTGATTTGCCCCGCGGTGACTCGGAGGTGCCCTGGCACACGGCACAGGCACAAAACCCCCGAAAAATCCCCCGTGAGCCGCTCCAGACCCCCCCCCCCCCGAGTGTGTGTGTGTGTGTGTGTCTGTGTGTGTGTCTGTGTGTGTCTGTGTGTATGTGTGTGAGTGTATATGTGTGTGAGTGTGTGTGTCTGTGTGTGTGTGTGTCTGTGTGTGAGTGTATATGTGTGTGAGTGTATATGTGTGTGTGTGTGTGTCTGTGTGTGTGTGTATATGTGTGTGAGTGTATATGTGTGTGTGTGTATATGTGTGTGAGTGTATATGTGTGTGAGTGTGTATGTGTGTGAGTGTATATGTGTGTGTGTGTCTGTGTGTGTGTGTATATGTGTGTGAGTGTATATGTGTGTGAGTGTGTGTGTGTGTGTGTGTGTGTATATGTGTGTGAGTGTATATGTGTGTGTGTGTATATGTGTGTGAGTGTATATGTGTGTGAGTGTATATGTGTGTGAGTGTGTATGTGTGTGTCTGTGTGTGTATATGTGTGTGAGTGTATATGTGTGTGAGTGTATATGTGTGTGAGTGTATATGTGTGTGTGTATATGTGTGCGATGATGTTATGCGCGCGATGCGCATGTGCGCGAGGCACATGCGTACACGCGCGCACATGTGTGTGCGATGCAGATGTGTGTGCGCGATGCACACGTGTGTACGCATTACGTGTGTGCGTGTATACGTGCGCGTGAGTGTATATGTGCGTGATGCGACGCACGCGCGTGCGTGCGCATATGTGCGCGTGCGCACGTGCGCGAGCGACACGCGCGCGACACGCGCGTGCGACACGTGCGTGATGCACATGCGCGCGATGCGCATGCGCGCGGCGACACGTGCGCGCATTACGCGTGCGCGCACGCGCGATGCATGCGCGCGGACGCACGTGCGCGTGCGACGCACGCGCGATGCGACACGCGCGCGCGCGCGCGATGCGACGCGCGCGCACGCGCGTGACGCGCGACGCGCGCGCGATGCACACGCGCGCGATGCACGCGCGACGTTACGCACGCGATGCGACACGCGATGCGCGATGCGTGCGACCGCGCGCGTATCGCGCGCGATACGCGCGCGGATAAGATCACGCGCGA
>CM060660.1:41430678-41460678 GCA_030686955.1 Odontamblyopus rebecca | reverse complement strand
TAATTTTATATGTGTGTGTGTATATGTGAGTGTATATGTGAGTGTGTGAGTGTATATGTGTGTGAGTGTATTCTAATGTGTAATGTGTGTGAGTATATGTGTGTGAGATGTATATGTGTGTGTATAATTTGTATGTGTGCATTCATGTAATTGTGTATATGTCTGCTTTTTTAATTCCTAACTTTAACTGAATTTTAATTCTGTTTAATTTTAATTCTACAAAACCTGAAAATTCTAATCTTAATTTTGAAAAACATGAGTCAAACTGAATCAGAGAGAAACAAACGTTCAAATGATTTCAGATTCACACTAACCCGAACCTAACCTTAACCCTAATTTCAACCTAACTTTTAACCCTAACCTAATTTTAACTAATTCCTAACCCTAACTTCAACTTAACCAACTCAATCTTAACGTAACAACTAATTTAACCTCACCTAACCTTAACCCTAACCTAACCTTAACCCTAACCTAACCTTAACCCTAACCTAACCTTAACCCTAACCTAACCATAACCCTAACCTAACCTTAACCCTAACCTAACCTTAACCCTAACCTAACCTTAACCTAACCCTAACCTAAGCTTAACCCTAACCTAACCTTAACTTCCTAACTCTAATTTAATAACCTAACCAATTTAACCTAACCTAACCTAACCTAATTCACCTAACCTTAACCTAACCTAATTTTAATTTAATTTAATTTTGACCCTAACCTAACTCTTAACCTAACCTAACCTAATTAACTCACCTAACTAATTCAATTTAATTCAAAATTTAACCTTAATTCTAACTTTTAATTTTAATTCCTAATTTAACCTAATTCTAATTTAACTCCTAATTTTAATTTAATTTAATTTTAATTTAATTTAATTTTAATTTTAATTTTAATTTAACTCAATTTAATTTAATTCTAATTTAATTTAATTTAACCACCTAACCTAATTTCCTAATTTAATTTAATTTTAATTTTAATTTTAATTTAATTCTAATTTTTTAATTTAATTTAATTCTAATTTAATTTAATTTTAATTTAATTTAATTTAATTCTAATTTAATTTAATTTAATTCTAATTTAATTTCAATTTTAACCTAATTCTAATTTAATTTTTAATTTAATTTAATTTAATTTTTAATTTAATTTTAATTTAATTCTAATTTAATTTAATTTAATTTAATTTAATTCTAATTTAATTCCTAATTCTAATTTAATTTTAATTTAATTCTAATTTTAACTTAATTTTAATTTTAATTTAATTTAATTTAACTTAATTCTAATTTAATTTAATTCTAATTCTAATTTTAATTTAATTTTAACCTAATTTTAATTTAATTCTAATTTTAATTCTAATTTAATTTAATTCCTTTAATTTAATTCTAATTTTAACTTAATTTAATTCTAATTTAACTTTAATTCTAATTTAATTTTAATTTTAATTTAATTCTAATTTAACTAATTTAACCAATTTAACCCAATTTAATATAATTTTAACCTAACCTAATTTAACCTAATTCTAATTCCTAACCTAACCTAACCCCAATTAATTTAATTTTTAACCCTAATTCTAATTCCTAACCTAACTAACTAATTTAATTTTAATTTAACCTAACTTAACTAATTTAACTTAACCCTTAATTTTAATTCTAATTTAACCTAACCTAACTTAATTTAACCTAACCTAACTTTAATAATTTAACCTAACTTTAATTTAATTTAACCCTAACTAATAGAACTAACCCTAACCTAACCCTAACCCAACCCAACCCTGCACGGTGGCTGAGTGGCAACACTCAGGCCTCACAGCAAGAAGGTTTCGATCTCGGTCACCCGGCCTTTCTGTGTGGAGTTTGCATGTTCCTCCCCGTGTTCTGGATGGGTTTCTCCGGGTGCTCCTTCCCCATCAACCCAAAACATGCCCGCACCCCTATGAACTAACAAGGACCATGTCCACCCTCCTGTGGGCTCACCACCTGCAGAGGGGTTCATAGGGGGGGTCAGGTGCTATGAGTATCGGGCAGCAAGCTGCCCCTGTGACCCAGCCAGATTAAGCGGGAGAAGGTGGATGGATGGATGGATGGATAACCCAACCCTAACACTAACCCAAACCTAACCTAACCTTAGTTAGGTTATCTAGCATCTTAGTTAGTTCTGGTTCAGTTCTGGTTTAGTCCAGGTTTAGTCCTGGTTCAGTCCTGGTTCAGTTCTGGTTCAGTTCTGGTTTAGTCCTGGTTCAGTCCTGGTTCAGTCCTGGTTTAGTCCTGGTTCAGTCCTGGGTCAGTCCAGGTTCAGTTCTGGTTCAGTTCTGGTTCAGTCCTGGTTCAGTCCTGGTTCAGTCCTGGTTCAGTTCTGGTTCAGTTCTGGTTCAGTCCTGGTTCAGTCCTGGCTCAGATCTCGTAAACTCCTGGAGCAGCTCTTGTGGCGGCTGAGGCAGTAAAACACAGATTAGCTTCATAAAAGCGTGTTAGCGTGAGAGCTACATGAGGCTAAACGCTGACGCAGCCCAGTGCTAATTAGCCTAGCGTTAGCCGCCAACAAACCGCCATAAAACGCGCGGCGAACAGTCGCAGCACGTGGGCGCGCGAACAGCCGCGAGCACTTCCCCCACACACTCACTTCTCTGCGACTTCACAAAATAATGGTTTTGTTTTGTTGGAATTCAGGTCGACCTGAGTCAGAGAGAAAAACTCCACAAACAGAAGAGTCCCGACGGCCCCGGGTCCAAAACCAGGACTAAACCAGGACTAAACCAGGACTACACCAGGACTACACCAGGACTAAACCAGGACTACACCAGGACTAAACCAGGACTACACCAGGACTAAACCAGGACTGAACGAGGACTAAACCAAGACTAAACCAGGTCTAAACCAGGTCTAAACCAGGACTAAACAGAACTAAACCAGGACTAGACCAGAACTAGACTAGGACTAGACCAGGACTAAGCCAGGACTAGACCAGGACTAGACCAGGACTAAACCGGGACTAAACCAGGACTGAACCAGGACTAAACCAGGACTGAACCAGGACTAAACCAGAACTAAACCAGGACTAGACCAGAACTAGACCAGGACTAGACTAGGACTAAACCAGGACTAGACCAGGACTAAACCAGGACTAGACCAGGACTAAACCAGGACTGAACCAGGACTAAACCAGGACTAAACCAGGACTAAACCAGGACTGACACAAATGACATGTAACTGAACACTGTGAGACAACAGCACAGGCTGAGGTCTGGTCCAGGTCTGGTTCAGTTCCGGGTTTGTACGGTGAACTTTGACCTCTCGTCTCTTTCAATCAACCTCATGTTCCTGCGCCGTGTTTGGCTGTTTGGGTTTAGCCCAGGACTAAACCAGGACTAAACCAGGACTGAACCAGGACTGAACCAGGACTAAACCAGAACTGAACCAGGACTGAACCAGGACTGAACCAGGACTGAACCAGGACTAAACCAGTACTGAACCAGGACTGAACCAGGACTGAACCAGGACTAAACCAGTACTGAACCAGGACTGAACCAGGACTAAACCAGGACTGAACCAGGACTAAACCAGAACTAAACCAGGACTAGACCAGAACTAGACCAGGACTAAACCAGAACTAAACCAGGACTAGACCAGAACTAGACCAGGACTAGACTAGGACTAAACCAGTACTGAACCAGGACTGAACTGTTTCTTTCTTGCTTTGCCTGGAATGTTCCACAATGTGGCATTAAAGTTGAAACTCTTCATGGAGATGACCAGGTGGCGCCACCAGGCCATGTAACGGGTCACATCCATGGAGAGGCGAGCGTGTTCACAAGCTATTATTATAAGTTCTTAAATTATTATTATAAGTCATTATAAGCTATTACGTTATTAAGTTATTAAGTCATTATAAATGATTATCATTAGTTATTAAGTTTTTATTAGAACCTATCAAGTTATTATTATAAGCTCTTAAGATATTATTATAAGTTCTTAAGTTATTTTTATCAGTTATTAAGTTATTATTTTAAGCTATTAAGTTATTATAAGTTATTATTATAAGTTGTTAAGTTATTATTATAAATGATAACTTATTATTATAAGTGAAGTTATTATTATAAGTTATTATTATAAGTAGGAGTTAGTGTTGTTTCTCCTCTGAATTCTAATAAATATTGGGTTATGAATATTTGAGTTGTTTTCACTCTCCGTAAATGCTCTTGGTGACTATGGCAGGAAGTACATACACTTTAAAAGCTCCATGTTCCAGGTTCAGGGAGTCCAGACGTCCCTGTTTCCCTGGGACAGTCTCAGTTTCGTGTCCTGTGTCTCCTGTCCCAGCAGATTTATCCAAAACCACTGATTTGTCCCAGTTTTATACAAGAAATGTCTCAGGGTCCATCCATCCATCCATCCATCTTCTCCCGCTTAATCCGGCTGGGTCGCGGGGGCAGCTTGCTGCCCAATACTCATAGCACCTGACCCCCCCTATGAACCCCTCTGCAGGTGGTGAGCCCACAGGAGGGAGTCTCAGGGTCCCTTTTTTTTTTTTTAGCAGTCTGATCCTGCCAACAATAAAGAGAGACATAAACATGTATTTTACTCATTTGTTTGAGTAAAATACAGAAAAGCTGATTAAAAATGACCAAAACACAAAGAAAATGTGATAATACTGACTCCTGTGTCAGTCAATTATTATTATTAT
Source organism: Odontamblyopus rebecca (assembly GCA_030686955.1). NCBI lineage: Eukaryota > Metazoa > Chordata > Actinopteri > Gobiiformes > Gobiidae > Odontamblyopus > Odontamblyopus rebecca. The sequence continues at coordinate 41,456,004 of CM060660.1, read as the reverse complement.
TATTATTATTATTATTATTATTATTATTATTATTATGAATTAATAATAATAATAATATTAATAATAATAATTTATTTCAGACACAAATATTATTCAGTCCATAGTTTAAAAGAAAATCTAGATACAAAAAAAACATACAAAGCATCCAAATTAGTCCATAAAGTTCATTAAAAAGTGTATTTATGAGCTCTCTTTTCACAATTTCAGAAATCACAATCAGAAACTGACTGTGTGACTTTCTATGATCTCTTTAATATAGCTGAGATATTATATTTCTTATTTTATATAGCTGAGATATTATATTTCTTATTTTTCTATTATGTTTTGACTTGTACATTGACATTTATATAATCATGTCCTATTGCACACCTGTCTCTTGGTCTTTTTTCCTACTTGTTTAGAATTTATTTTTACCATTTATATTTTTTTACTGTTTGTTTTTACATTATATTGTGATGTGTGAGCTTCTGTGTCCAAATCATTTCCCTAATTGCCCTAATTGCCTAATTGTCCAAATCATGTGGATCAGTGAAGTTTGTCTGAGTTTCGCTCAGGCGCTGCGAGGACAGCCCCGCCTCCTCCTCGGGGTCCTTTACGTGGCGCTGGTAAACAAAGATGGCGGCGTGAGGAGACGGTCTCACCTGGAGGTGTTCGAGGAACCTCAGTGTCCCGGAGTGTCCCCGAGTGTCCCCGAGTGTCCCCGAGTGTCCCCGAGTGTCCCCGAGTGTCCCCGAGTGTCCCGGAGTGTCCTGGAGTGTCCCCGAGTGTCCCCGAGTGTCCCGGAGTGTCCCCGAGTGTCTCGGAGTGTCCCCGAGTGTCCCGGAGTGTCCCCGAGTGTCCCGGAGTGTCCCCCTGAGGTTTCGGGACTTTGGCGCTTCTTCTGTCGCGTCTCTGTGCGGGTTTGATTGATGGTCTGTGGCCTCCAGGGACCGGCTCTGCCCTGACAGACCCCGGCTGTGGAGCTCTCTTCCCGGGGCTGTGGAGCTCTCTTCCCGGGGCTGTGGAGCTCTCTTCCCGTGGCCGTGGAGCTCTCTTCCCGGGGCCGTGGAGCAGTCTTCCCGGGGCCGTGGAGCGCTTTTCCCGGCCAGAGATGAGCGGTTGGGCGGGTTTCTCTGACGCGGAGCTCCGGCGGCTGCAGCAGAACTCGGGTGAGTCCCGGAACTCCCCACACTCCGGCCTTTAATCCGGATTAAAGGTGGATCTGAGAGCGGTTCTGATGCTGGTTCAGGCCTGGTTTAGATTTGGAGCTTGTGTCAGGTTTTAGAGGAACTGTCTCATTCAGTCCAAGACTGAAAATCTAAAAGGAAGTGACACTTGGTTAAAAGTGAGATTTTACCTAATTAAAAGTGTGTGTAGAATCCCTCAGGCATCCAGGTAGAATCCAGGGCCAAAGTAGTTCAAGTTGTCACCGGACAAAAGTTTGTTTGGTCGAATCTGTTTCTCTGCTTCTTCAGTTCTGCTCAGACGCTGGAGGAAACGGCCTTAAATCTGCCTGAAGGAGGAGCTAATGACTATGAAATGACTCTGAAACTCACACCCTACTTATTTACAGTTTCTGTTGTTCGAGTGTGGGGCCATATTATCAGAATCATTCAGGGCAGTTCGACAGGCCGAGCTACAAACAGAAACTGTTAGTTTCAGAGTCATTTCATAGGATTTGACCAAACAAACTTTTATCCAGTGACAAATTGAATTTCTCCTTTTATCCCATAATTAAAAACTTAAAATGAGATAAGTTCACTAAAACCTCACACGATAAATCTGAATAAATCCACAGTTATGAATAGAACGTTCAGCAATGAAGCTGAAATGTTCTAAATAGACATTTACCTGGATCCAGTTAAAGGCCAATCCAGGATATCGGCTAAACTGATATTGTGGAACCGATACTTGATCCAGCCTAAAGCTCAGATTGGTCGACTCTCCAGAGTAACAAGCCTCTGTCTCCTCAGATCCAGCGGTTCCGGTGTCAGGTCGTGGGCGCAAACCGGCCCCTGGGACCAAAACCAGGCAGCAGATCCAGAGGGAACAGGCTCTGCTCAAGTCCAAGTCCGAGTCCGGGTCTAGTCCACTTCCACCGGACCAGCAGCTCAGCAGCCCCACGCCGAAAAACCAAACCAAAACACAACCAGGACCCAAGCACGATCCAGGGTCCAGACCACAGACCGGACCACAGACCGGACCACAGACCGGACCACACACCGGACCACACACCGGACCACACACCGGACCACACACCGGACCACACACCGGACCACACACCGGACCACAGACCGGACCACAGACCGGACCACAGACCGGACCACAGACCAATGGAAATCCAACAATGTCTGAACTCAAAAAACCTGAGGAGGAAAATGAAGTAACGCCGGTTTTAAAAGAACTGCAGAAACAGGAAGTGGAGCTGTAAGTGTTTTCTCTAAGAGGGGTATTTACTCCTGTGGGGTATTACAGAGGGGTATTTACTCCTGTGGGGTATTACAGAGGGGTATTTACTCCTGTGGGGTATTACAGAGGGGTATTTACTCCTGTGGGGTATTACAGAGGGGTATTTACCTATGTGGGGTATTACAGATGGGTATTTAGTCCTGTGGGGTATTATAGAGGGGTATTTACCTATGTTGGGTATTTACCTATGTGGGGTATTACAGAGGGGTATTTACTCCTGTGGGGTATTACAGAGGGGTATTTACTCCTGTGGGGTATTATAGAGGGGTATTTACCTGTGTGGGGTATTACAGAGGGGTATTTATTCCTGTGGGGTATTACAGAGGGGTATTTACCTATGTGGGGTATTACAGATGGGTATTTACTCCTGTGGGGTATTACAGAGGGGTATTTACTCCTGTGGGGTATTACTGAGGGGTATTTACTCCTGTGGGGTATTACAGAGGGGTATTTATTCCTGTGGGGTATTACAGAGGGGTATTTATTCCTGTGGTGTATTACAGAGGGGTATTTACTCCTGTGGGGTATTACAGAGCGGTATTTACCTATGTGGGGTATTACAGAGGGGTATTTACTCCTGTGGGGTATTACAGAGGGGTATTTACCTATGTGGGGTATTACAGAGGGGTATTTACTCCTGTGGGGTATTACTGAGGGGTATTTACTCCTGTGGGGTATTACAGAGGGGTATTTATTCCTGTGGAGTATTACAGAGGGGTATTTATCTATGTGGGGTATTACAGAGGGGTATTTACTCCTGTGGGGTATTACAGAGGGGTATTTACTCCTCTGGGGTATTACAGAGGGCTATTTACCTCTGTGGGGTATTACAGAGGGGTATTTACTCCTGTGGGGTATTACAGAGGGATATTTACTCCTGTGGGGTATTACAGAGGGGTATTTACTCCTGTGGCGTATTACAGAGGGATATTTACTCCTGTGGGGTATTACAGAGGGGTATTTACTCCTGTGGGGTATTACAGAGGGGTATTTACTCCTGTGGGGTATTACAGAGGGATATTTACTCCTGTGGGGTATTACAGAGGGCTATTTACTCCTGTGGGGTATTACAGAGGGCTATTTACTCCTGTGGGGTATTACAGAGGGGTATTTACTCCTGTGGGGTATTACAGAGGGGTATTTACTCCTGTGGGGTATTACAGAGGGGTATTTACTCCTGTGGGGTATTACAGAGGGGTATTTACTCCTGTGGGGTATTACAGAGGGGTATTTACTCCTGTGGGGTATTACAGAGGGATATTTACTCCTGTGGGGTATTACAGAGGGGTATTTACTCCTGTGGGGTATTACAGAGGGGTATTTACTCCTGTGGGGTATTACAGAGGGGTATTTACTCCTGTGGGGTATTAACTGTAACACAGAACATATTCAGATCACCCTGTTCATTTCATTGTTTGGAAAATGTTCACCTTCCATTTCTGTGCTTGTTTTTTTTGTTTTCAGTCGTGAGCGCAGTCGTCTGGAGCTGCTGCAGATCCAGCAGAAGGAGATGGAGGAAAGGAACAAGAGGAAGAGGGCTCTGCTCGCTAAGACCATCGCAGAGAAGTGAGTTTGTCTCATCCAACATCTCCACAACATCTCCACAACATCTCCACAACATCTCCACAACATCTCCACATCTCCAACATCTCCAACATCTCCACAACATCTCTACAACATTTCTACAACATCTCCACAACATCTCCACAACATCTCCACAACATCTCCACGACATCTCCAACATCTCCAACATCTCCACAACATCTCTACAACATCTCTACAACATCTCTACAACATCTCTACAACATCTCCACAATATCTCCACAACATCTCCACAACATCTCCACATCTCCAACATCTCCACAACATCTCTACAACATCTCTACAACATCTCCACAACATCTCCACAACATCTCTACAACATCTCTACAACATCTCTACAACATCTCCACAACATCTCCACAACATCTCCACATCTCCAACATCTCCAACATCTCCACAACATCTCTACAACATCTCTACAACATCTCCACAACATCTCCACAACATCTCCACATCTCCAACATCTCCAACATCTCCAACATCTCCACAACATCTCCACAACATCTCCACAACATCTCCACAACATCTCCACAACATCTCCACAACATCTCCACAACATCTCCACAACATCTCTACAACATCTCCAACATCTCCACAACATCTCCAACATCTCCACAACATCTCCACAACATCTCCACAACATCTCCACAACATCTCCACAACATCTCCACAACATCTCTACAACATCTCCACAACATCTCTACAACATCTCTACAACATCTCCACAACATCTACAACATCTCCACAATATCTCCAACATCTCCAACATCTCCAACATCTCCACAACATCTCCACAACATCTCCACAACATCTCCACAACATCTCCACAACATCTCTACAACATCTCCACAACATCTCCACAATATCTCCAACATCTCCAACATCTCCAACATCTCCAACATCTCCACAACATCTCCACAACATCTCCACAACATCTCCACAACATCTCCACAACATCTCTACAACATCTCCACAACATCTGCAACATCTCCACAATATCTCCAACATCTCCAACATCTCCACAACATCTCCACAACATCTCCACAACATCTCCACAACATCTCCACCATCTCCACAACATCTTGACAACATCTCCAACATCTCCACAACATCTCTACAACATCTCCACAACATCTCCACAACATCTCCAACATCTCCAACATCTCCACAACATCTCCACAACATCTCGACAACATCTCGACAACATCTCGACAACATCTCCACAACATCTCCACAACATCTCCACAACATCTCCACAACATCTCCACAACATCTCCACAACATCTCCACAACATCTCCACAACATCTCCAACATCTCCACAACATCTACAACATCTCCACAATATCTCCAACATCTCCAACATCTCCACAACATCTACAGCATCTCCACAATATCTACAACATCTCCAACATCTCCACAACATCTCCAACATCTCCACAACATCTCTAACATCTCCACAACATCTCTACAACATCTCCACAACATCTCTCCAACATCTCCACAACATCTCCAACATCTCCAACATCTCCACAACATCTCCAACATCTCCACAACATCTACAACATCTCCACAACATCTCTAACATCTCCACAACATCTCTACAACATCTCCACAACATCTCTCCAACATCTCCACAACATCCACAACATCTCCAACATCTCCACAACATCTACAACATCTCCACAACATCTCTAACATCTCCACAACATCTACAACATCTCCACAATATCTACAACATCTCCAACATCTCCACAACATCTCCAACATCTCCACAACATCTCTAACATCTCCACAACATCTCTAACATCTCCACAACATCTCTACAACATCTCCACAACATCTCTACAACATCTCCACAACATCCACAACATCTCCAACATCTCCACAACATCTCCAACATCTCCACAACATCTACAACATCTCCACAATATCTCCAACATCTCCAACATCTCCACAACATCTCCACAACATCTCCACAACATCTACAACATCTCCACAACATCTCTACAACATCTACAACATCTCCACAACATCTCCACAACATCTCCACAACATCTCCACAACATCTACAACATCTCCACAACATCTCCACAACATCTCCACAACATCTCCACAACATCTCCAACATCTCCACAACATCTACAACATCTCCACAACATCTCTACAACATCTCCACAACATCTCTACAACATCTCCAACATCTCCACAACATCTCCAACATCTCCAACATCTCCACAACATCTCTACAACATCTCCACAACATCTCCACAACATCTCTACAACATCTCCACAACATCTCCACAACATCTCCACATCTACAACATCTACAACATCTACAACATCTACAACCTCCACAACCTCCACAACATCTACAACATCTACAACCTCCACAACCTCCACAACATCTACAACATCTACAACCTCCACAACCTCCACAACATCTACAACCTCCACAACATCTACAACATCTCCACAACATCTCTACAACATCTCCACAACATCTCTCCAACATCTCCAACATCTCCACAACATCTCCAACATCTCCAACATCTCCAACATCTCCACAACATCTCCACAACATCTCCACAACATCTCTACAACATCTCCACAACATCTCCACAACATCTCCACATCTCCAACATCTCCAACATCTCCACAACATCTCCACAATATCTCCACAACATCTCCACAACATCTCCACAACATCTCTACAACATCTCCACAACATCTCCACAACATCTCCACAACATTTCCAACATCTCCACAACATCTCCAAAATATCTCCAAAATCTCTAACATCTTCACATCTCCACAACATCTCTACAACATCTCTACAACATCTCTAACATCTCCAACATCTCCAACATCTCCACAACATCTCTAACATCTCCACAACATCTCCAACATCTCCACAACATCTCCAACATCTTCACAACATCTCCAACATCTCCACAACATCTCCAACATCTCCAACATCTCCACAACATCTCCACAACATCTCCACAACATCTCTACAACATCTCCACAACATCTCCACATCTCCAACATTTCCAACATCTCCCCAACATCTCCACAACATCTCCACAACATCTCCAACATCTCCACAACTTCTCCAACATCTCCACAACATCTCCACAACATCTCCACAACATCTCCACAACAACTCCACAACATCTCCAACATCTCCACAACATCTCTACAACATCTCCAAAATCTCCAACATCTTCACATCTCCACAACATCTCTACAACATCTCTAACATCTCCACAACATCTCCACAACATCTCCACAACATCTCCACAACATCTCCACAACATCTCCACAACATCTCCAACATCTCCACAACATCTCCACAACATCTCCACAACATCTCCAACATCTCTACAACATCTCCACAACATCTCCAACATCTCTACAACATCTCCACAACATCTCCAACATCTCCACAACATCTCCAACATCTCCACAACATCTCCAACATCTTCACAACATTTCCAACATCTCCACAACATCTCCACAACATCTCCACAACATCTCCACAACATCTCCACAACATCTCCACCATCTCCACAACATCTCCCCAACATCTCCCCAACATCTCCACAACATCTCCCCAACATCTCCCCAACATCTCCACAACATCTCCACAACATCTCCAACATCTCCACAACATCTCCACAACATCTCCACAACATCTCCAACATCTCTACAACATCTCCAACATCTCTACAACATCTCCACAACATCTCCAACATCTCTACAACATCTCCACAACATCTCCAACATCTCCACAACATCTCCACAACATCTCCACAACATCTCCACAACATCTCCAACATCTCCAACATCTCCACAACATCTCCACAACATCTCCAACATCTCCAACATCTTCACAACATTTCCAACATCTCCACAACATCTCCACAACATCTCCACAACATCTCCACAACATCTCCACAACATCTCCAACATCTCCACAACATCTCCCCAACATCTCCCCAACATCTCCCCAACATCTCCCCAACATCTCCACAACATCTCCACAACATCTCCAACATCTCCACAACATCTCCACAACATCTCCACAACATCTCCAACATCTCTACAACATCTCCAACATCTCTACAACATCTCCACAACATCTCCAACATCTCCACAACATCTCCACAACATCTCCAACATCTCCACAACATCTCCACAACATCTCCACAACATCTCCACAACATCTCCAACATCTCCAACATCTCCACAACATCTCCACAACATCTCCAACATCTCCAACATCTCCAACATCCCCACAACATCTCCACAACATCTCCAACAGCTCCACAACATCTCCAACATCTCCAACATCCCCACAACATCTCCACAACATTTCCAACATCTCCACAACATCTCCAACATCTCCACAACATCTTCACAACATCTCCAACATCTCCAACACCTCCAACACCTCCAACATCTCCACAACATCTCCAACATCTCCACAACATCTTCACAGCATCTCCAACATCTCCAACATCTCCTCAACATCTCCACAACATCTTTACAACATCTCCACATCTCCAACATCTCCACAACATCTCCAACATCTCCACAACATCTTCACAACATCTCCAACATCTCCAACACCTCCAACACCTCCAACATCTCCACAACATCTCCAACATCTCCACAACATCTCCACAACATCTTTACAACATCTCCACATCTCCAACATCTCCACATCATTTCCAACATCTCCACAACATCTCCAACATCTCCACAACATCTTCACAACATCTCTAACACCTCCAACACCTCCAACATCTCCACAACATCTCCAACATCTCCAACATCTCCACAACATCTCCACAACATCTCCAACATCTCCACAACATCTCCAACACCTCCAACATCTCCACAACATCTCCAACATCTCCACAACATCTCCAACACCTCCAACATTTCCACAACATCTCCACAACATCTCCACAACATCTCCAACATCTCCACAACATCTCCACAACATCTCCACAACATCTCCAACACCTCCAACATCTCCACAACATCTCCACAACATCTCCACAACATCTCCAACTTCTCCAACATCTCCACAACATCTCCAACATCTCCAACATCTCCACAACATCTCCAACATCTCCACAACATCTCCACAACATCTCCACAACATCTCCAATATCTCCACAACATCTCCACAACATCTCCAACATCTCCACAACATCTTCAACAACTCCAGCACCTCCAACATCTCCACAACATCTCCAACATCTCCACAACATCGCCAACATCTCCACAACATCTCCAACATCTCCACAACATCTCCAACATCTCCACAACATCTCCAACATCTCCACAACATCTCCACAACATCTCCAACATCTCCACAACCTCTCTAACATCTCCAACATCTCCACAACATCTCCACAACATCTCCAACATCTCCACAACATCTCCACAACATCTCCAACATCTCCACAACATCTCCACAACATCTCCACAACATCTCCAACATCTCCAACATCTCCACAACATCTCCACAACATCTCCAACATCTCCAACATCTCCACAACATCTCCAACATCTCCAACATCTCCACAACATCTCCACAACATCTCCAACATCTCCACAACATCTCCAACATCTCCACAACATCTCCACAACATCTCCACAACAACTCCACAACATCTCCAACATCTCCAACATCTCCACAACATCTCCAACATCTCCACAACATCTCCACAACATCTCCACATCATCTCCACAACATCTCCACAACAACTCCACAACATCTCCAACATCTCCAACATCCCCACAACATCTCCACAACATCTCCAACAGCTCCACAACATCTCCAACATCCCCACAACATCTCCACAACATTTCCAACATCTCCACAACATCTCCAACATCTCCACAACATCTTTACAACATCTCCAACATCTCCAACACCTCCAACACCTCCAACATCTCCACAACATCTCCAACATCTCCACAACATCTTCACAGCATCTCCAACATCTCCACAACATCTCCAACATCTCCACAACATCTTTACAACATCTCCACATCTCCAACATCTCCACATCATTTCCAACATCTCCACAACATCTCCAACATCTCCACAACATCTTCACAACATCTCTAACACCTCCAACACCTCCAACATCTCCACAACATCTCCAACATCTCCAACATCTCCACAACATCTCCACAACATCTCCAACATCTCCACAACATCTCCAACACCTCCAACATCTCCACAACATCTCCACAACATCTCCAACATCTCCACAACATCTCCAACACCTCCAACATTTCCACAACATCTCCACAACATCTCCACAACATCTCCAACATCTCCACAACATCTCCACAACATCTCCACAACATCTCCAACACCTCCAACATCTCCACAACATCTCCACAACATCTCCACAACATCTCCAACTTCTCCAACATCTCCACAACATCTCCAACATCTCCAACATCTCCACAACATCTCCACAACATCTCCACAACATCTCCACAACATCTCCAACATCTCCACAACATCTCCACAACATCTCCAACATCTCCACAACATCTTCAACAACTCCAGCACCTCCAACATCTCCACAACATCTCCAACATCTCCACAACATCGCCAACATCTCCACAACATCTCCAACATCTCCACAACATCTCCAACATCTCCACAACATCTCCACAACATCTCCAACATCTCCACAACATCTTCAACAACTCCAGCACCTCCAACATCTCCACAACATCTCCAAAATCTCCACAACATCTCCAACATCTCCACAACATCTCCAACATCTCCACAACATCTCCAACATCTCCACAACACCTCCAACACCTCCAACATCTCCACAACATCTCCACAACATCTCCACAACACCTCCACAACATCTCCACAACATCTCCAACATCTCCAACATCTCCAACATCTCCACCATCTCCACAACATCTCCAACATCTCCACAACATCGCCAACATCTCTAACATCTCCACAACATCTCCAACATCTCCACATCATCTCCACAACATCTCCACAACATCTCCACAACATCTCCAACATCTCCATAACATCTCCACCATCTCCACAACATCTCCACAACATCTCCACAACATCTCCACAACATCTGCACAACATCTCCTACATCTGCACAACATCTGCACAACATCTCCAACATCTCCACAACATCTCCACAACATCTCCAACATCTCCAACATCTCCACAACATCTCCACAACATCTCCACAACATCTCCACAACATCTCCAACATCTCCAACATCTCCAACATCTCCACAACATCTCCAACATCCCCACAACATCTCCACAACATCTCCAACATCTCCACAACATCTCCACAACATCTCCAACATCTCCACAACATCTCCACAACACCTCCACAACATCTCCAACATCTCCACAACATCTCCAACATCTCCACAACATCTCCAACATCTCCTTGCCCCATGTGACATGACACCAACAGATCAGAACACGCGGCTCCTGTGGACATCTGCACATCGACGACGATTATTTTTCATTTGTACCAAAATGGCGGCGTTACTCTGCCAAATGCAGCTCGTTTCACCGACTGAGAAAAAGCAGAGTTAGTACATCACAGTCGGCGTGTGCTGCGACGGCGAACACGCGGCGAACACGTCAAACACACGGTGAACACGCGGCGAACACGCGGCGAACACGCGGTGAACACACGGTGAACACACGGTGAACACGCAGTGAACACACGGTGAACACACGGTGAACACACGACGAACACGCGGTGAACACGCGGCGAACACGCAGTGAACACGGCGAACACGCAGTGAACACACGGTGAACACACGGTGAACACACGGTGAACACACGACGAACACGCGGTGAACACGCAGTGAACACGCGGCGAACACGGCGAACACGCAGTGAACACGCGGTGAACACACGGTGAACACGCGGCAAACACGCGGCAAACACGCGGCGAACTCTGCGAACACGCGGTGAACACGCGGCGAACACGCAGTGAACACACGGCGAACACGCAGTGAACACGCGGTGAACACACGACGAACACGCAGTGAACACGCGGCAAACACGCGGCGAACTCGGCGAACACGCGGCGAACTCGGCGAACACGCGGCGAACACGCGACGAACACGCAGTGAACACGCGGCGAACACGCGGCGAACACGCAGTGAACACGCGACGAACACGCAGTGAACACGCGGCGAACACACGACGAACACGCGGCGAACACGCAGTGAACACGCGGCGAACACGCGGCGGGCACCGGCGAGACACGCGAGGCGGGCACGCGGCAGACACGCAGTGAACACGCGGCGGGCACACGGCGGGCACGCCGAGTGTGAACACGCGGCCGGAGCACGCAGTGAACACGCGGCAGACACGCAGTGAACCACGCGGCAGACACCACGGACGGAGCACGCGGTGAACACGCAGTGAACACGCAGTGAACACACGGTGAACACACTGTGAACACGCGGCAAACACGCGGCGAACTCTGCGAACACGCGGTGAACACGCGGCGAACACGCAGTGAACACGCGGTGAACACACGGCGAACACGCAGTGAACACGCGGCAAACACGCGGCGAACTCGGCGAACACGCTGCAAACACGCGGCGAACTCGGCGAACACGCGGCGAACACGCGACGAACATGCAGTGAACACGCGGCGAACACACGCCGAACACGCAGTGAACACGCGGCGAACACACGGCGAACACACGGTGAACACACGGCGAACACGCAGTGAACACGCGGCGAACTCGGCGAACATGCGACGAACATGCAGTGAACACGCGGCGAACACACGCCGAACACGCAGTGAACACGCGACGAACACACAGTGAACACGCGGCGAACACGCGGCGAACACACGGCGAACACACGGCGAACACGCAGTGAACACGCGGTGAACACACGACGAACACGCAGTGAACACACGGCTTAACCGTCAATATGGAGTATTGAAAATAAGAGTTTAAAGAATCACTCCAAATACAGTTTCAGAAGATCTGTGAGGAGAAGCGACTAGAACATGACCACAGATTTTCCCTTGAGCTTTTCTTCTGCTCATGAACTACGAAGTGCAAACACCGGCCTGAGGAATCAGAATCACTTTGATTCATCCCAGGGAGATGTTCTTTTGTTACAGACGTGAAGAACAGAGGCATCGAGAATTAAGTCAAGATATTTCAACAATAACATAAACAAAATAAGTAGAATCGCTGCGTCTGTAGTGAACGTGAATGTGTGGTCTGGAGCTGCACCTTCAAACAGCAGCAGAACCTCCACCTGCAACTGCTCCAGAGTCGACGATTCTACGTCATTCTTACTATAGTCAGAGAAAGTGTTGATGTTCATCCTTCACACAGACGTGATGGGGACAGCAGAAGGACCTCAGCACACTCATCTCATGTTCCTGTGATGTTCCTCTCATGTTCCTGTGATGTTCCTCTCATGTTCCTGTGATGTTCCTCTCATGTTCCTGTGATGTTCCTGTGATGTTCCTCTCATGTTCCTGTGATGTTCCTGTGATGTTCCTCTCGAGTTCCTGTGATGTTCCTCTCATGTTCCTCTCATGTTCCTCTCATGTTCCTCTCATGTTCCTGTGATGTTCCTCTCATGTTCCTGTGATGTTTCTCTCATGTTCCTGTGATGTTTCTCTCATGTTCCTGTGATGTTTCTCTCATGTTCCTGTGATGTTCCTCTCATGTTCCTCTCATGTTCCTGTGATGTTTCTGTGATGTTCCTCTCATGTTCCTGTGATGTTTCTCTCATGTTCCTGTGATGTTTCTCTCATGTTCCTGTGATGTTCCTCTCATGTTCCTCTCATGTTCCTCTCATGTTCCTCTCATGTTCCTTTGATGTTCCTCAGGTCCAAACAAACTCGTGCTGAGGCCGTGAAGCTCCAGAGGATCCAGAAGGAGCTCCAGACTCTGGACGACATGGTGTCTAACGACATCTCCATCCTCCGAGGCCGAATCGAGCAGGCCAGCTGGGACTACACTTCTGCAAGGTACTGCTATAATACTACTACTGCTACTACTGTAAAGTACTGTTACTACTGCTGCTACCACTATGAGAAGGTAAAATGCTCCTCTGCCCCTCTGACCTCCTCTGACCTCCTCTGACCTCCTCTGACCTCCTCTGACCTCCTCTGACCTCCTCTGACCTCCTCCTGCCGGTCTTTGTTTCAGGAAGCGTTATGAAAAAGCTGAGGCTGAGTTTGTTGCGGCGAAACTGGAGCTTCATAAAAAAACGGAGCTGAAGGAGCAGCTGACAGAACATCTGTGCGCCATCATCCAGCAGAACGAACTCCGCAAGGCCCAGAAGCTGGAGGAGCTGATGGCCCAACTGGAGCTGCAGGCGGACGAGGAGGAGGAGGAGAAGGAGGAGGAGAGAAAAGAAGAAAAGGGAGAGGAGGAGAAGGAGGAGAGGAAGACAGAGACAATGGAGGAGAGGAGGGAGGAGGACAGGAAGGAAAGGAGAGAAGGAGACAAGGAGGCAAGTGAAGGGGGCAAGGAAACGGAACAAGGAGCCAAGGAGGAGACGCCTTCAGCCACAGGCGCCTCATCACCAGAACAAGAACCGGACCCAAAGACGGAAAGTGTGAAGCTCCCGACTGTTCTGGAAAACCCAAATCCAAGCGCTCCTGATCCTGATGTTTGAGTCGGGATCTGAAAATCCGAATGTTTCGACCCGGAGCGACGCAGATGAACCATGCAGCTGTTCGCTCCTCTGACCAAAGAGTCAGAGGTGTTTTCTCCTTTCAGAGCCTAAAGTGCCTCTGGGCGGCTGGACTCGTCTGACTGAAGCACACCAACCATCACTACACTGAAGAGTTTACAAAGTTTGGCATTTTTTAGGTTTAATATTTTACTTCCTGGTTGAAAATCGTGACGTCACAGTGGGGAATTCCACAACTACGGAGCAAACATCTGGAACCCTGAGCCCGAACGCCAATCTCCTCACAGAAATAATGTGACGAATAAACCTTCTCCCACAGTCTGAAGATGCTGTAGGTCTGTGGAGCTTTGGTTCATGTTTTTCTGTGGTAAATGTGTAAACACCTGCGGGAAGTCGCCTCATCAAACTCAAACCTACACTAAAATCATGTCCTCATAGAAGAACATGATGAACACCTGCAGGGTCCAGTTTGGAAGATCATTTGTTCCATCAGATTTAGAATTTTAAACGCGCTCGAATTTATCACTTCTTACTCTGAAAAAACATGTTTGGATTATTTTTATTGTGAACATTTTGTGTACATTTTCAAAGTGTTTAATATGTAAAATTCCATATAAAACTGTCACCTTTAAAATACTCAGCACAAAGACTTTCATTTTTATTCTCTCAAATTCAACAGTCGGTGTAAAATTCGCAGTAAAAAAAAACAATCACAGTAAAGATCCAAGGTGCCAAGACAGAAGCAAACTCTAATAATAGAATAAAACAGAATAAAAATAATTCAAACATCTTTTTTCAGAGTAAAAAAATCAAAAATCAAAATTCAGCGGGATTTAAAATTCAGACTCTGGTGGAATGAATGAACTTCCATAATCCAGACCTTTCAGCTGTCCAGTGCAACTGTAAGCATGAACATTCAGCTGTTCTGGAAGGGTCAGATTATCGACTCGATTCGAGATTACAGATTATAAATGACAGATTATAGACTCTGGTTTAAATGTTACTTTGAGTTTTCTGTTCATGGTTTTGGGAAAAGTCCAAATTCAACTTTATCGGAATAAAAAAGATTTTGGATTTTTGTTTTAAATCGTCACACTTTGATTTTGTGTCTCACAGTTTGGTGAATGTTTGTTTTGGATTTTACTTTTTTAGATTTAGGTTAAATACTGGTTCAGTCCTGGTTTAGACCTGGTTTAGACCTGGTTTAGACCTGGTTTAGACCTGGTTTAGACCTGGTTTAGTCCAGGTTTAGTCCTGTTTAGTCCTGTTTAGACCTGTTTAGACCTGGTTTAGACCTGGTTCAGTCCTGGTTTAGACCTGGTTTAGACCTGGTTTAGACCTGGTTTAGTCCAGGTTTAGTCCTGTTTAGTCCTGGTTTAGTCCTGGTTTAGTCCTGGTTTAGACCTGGTTTAGTCCTGGTTCAGTCCAGGTTTAGTCCAGGTTTAGTCCAGGTTTAGTCCTGTTTAGACCTGGTTTAGACCTGGTTTAGTCCTGTTTAGACCTGGTTTAGTCCTGGTTTAGTCCTGTTTAGGCCTGTTTAGGCCTGTTTACACCTGGTTTAGACCTGGTTTAGACCTGGTTTAGACCTGGTTTAGACCTGTTTAGTCCTGTTTAGACCTGGTTTAGGCCTGGTTTAGACCTGGTTTAGACCTGGTTTAGTCCTGGTTTAGACCTGGTTTAGACCTGGTTTAGACCTGGTTGAGTCCTGTTTAGTCCTGTTTAGACCTGGTTTAGTCCTGTTTAGACCTGGTTTAGACCTGGTTTAGACCTGGTTTAGACCTGGTTTAGTCCTGTTTAGT
Source organism: Odontamblyopus rebecca (assembly GCA_030686955.1). Classification (NCBI taxonomy): domain Eukaryota; kingdom Metazoa; phylum Chordata; class Actinopteri; order Gobiiformes; family Gobiidae; genus Odontamblyopus; species Odontamblyopus rebecca. The sequence goes on along the minus strand of CM060660.1, from coordinate 41,439,428 downwards.
CCTGTTTAGACCTGGTTTAGACCTGGTTTAGTCCTGTTTAGACGTGGTTTAGACGTGGTTTAGTCCTGTTTAGACCTGTTTAGACCTGGTTTAGACCTGGTTGAGTCCTGTTTAGTCCTGTTTAGACCTGGTTGAGTCCTGTTTAGTCCTGTTTAGTCCTGGTTTAGTCCTGTTTAGTCCTGTTTAGACCTGGTTTAGTCCTGTTTAGTCCTGTTTAGACCTGGTTTAGACCTGGTTTAGACCTGGTTTAGTCCTGTTTAGTCCTGTTTAGACCTGGTTTGGACCTGGTTGAGTCCTGTTTAGACCTGGTTTAGACCTGGTTTAGTCCTGTTTAGACCTGTTTAGTCCTGTTTAGACCTGGTTTAGTCCTGTTTAGTCCTGTTTAGACCTGTTTAGTCCTGTTTAGACCTGGTTTAGGCCTGGTTTAGACCTGGTTGAGTCCTGTTTAGTCCTGTGTAGACCTGGTTTAGTCCTGTTTAGTCCTGTTTAGACCTGGGTTAGACCTGGTTTAGACCTGGTTTGGACCTGGTTGAGTCCTGTTTAGACCTGGTTTAGACCTGGTTTAGTCCTGTTTAGACCTATTTAGTCCTGTTTAGACCTGGTTTAGACCTGGTTTAGTCCTGTTTAATCCTGTTTAGACCTGTTTAGTCCTGTTTAGACCTGGGTTAGACCTGGTTTAGACCTGGTTTGGTCCTGGTTTAGTCCTGTTTAGTCCTGATTTAGTCCTGTTTAGTCCTGTTTAGTCCTGGTTTAGTCCTGTTTAGTCCTGGTTTAGTCCTGTTTAGTCCTGGTTTAGTCCTGGTTTAGTCCTGTTTAGTCCTGGTTTAGACCTGGTTTAGTCCTTTTTACACCTGGTTTAGTCCTTTTTAGACCTGGTTTAGTCCTGGTTTAGACCTGGTTTAGACCTGGTTTAGTCCTGGTTTAGTCCTGTTTAGTCCTGGTTTAGTCCTGTTTAGTCCTGGTTTAGACCTGTTTAGTCCTGTTTAGTCCTGTTTAGTCCTGGTTTAGTCCTGTTTAGTCCTGATTTAGTCCTGTTTAGTCCTGTTTAGTCCTGGTTTAGTCCTGTTTAGTCCTTTTTAGTCCTGTTTAATCCTGGTTTAGACCTGGTTTAGTCCTTTTTACACCTGGTTTAGTCCTTTTTAGACCTGGTTTAGTCCTGGTTTAGACCTGGTTTAGTCCTGGTTTAGTCCTTTTTAGACCTGGTTTAGTCCTTTTTAGACCTGGTTTAGTCCTGGTTTAGACCTGGTTTAGTCCTGGTTTAGACCTGGTTTAGTCCTGTTTAGTCCTGTTTAGACCTGGTTTAGATCTGGTTTAGTCCTGTTTAGTCCTGTTTAGACCTGGTTTAGATCTGGTTTAGACCTGTTTAGTCCTGTTTAGACCTGGTTTAGTCCTGGTTTAGATCTGGTTTAGTCCTGTTTAGTCCTGGTTTAGTCCTGGTTTAGTCGTTTTTAGTTCTGTTTAGACCTGGTTTAGACCTGGTTTAGACCTGGTTTAGACCTGGTTTAGACCTGGTTTAGTCCTGCTTTAGACCTGGTTTAGACCTGGTTTAGACCTGGTTTAGTCCTGTTTAGTCCTGTTTAGATCTGGTTTAGACCTGGTTTAGACCTGGTTTAGACCTGATTTAGTCCTGTTTAGTCCTGTTTAGATCTGGTTTAGACCTCGTTTAGACCTGGTTTAGACCCGGTTTAGTCCTGGTTTTGACCTGGTTTAGTCCTGGTTTAGACCTGGTTTAGTCCTGTTTAGTCCTGGTTTAGTCCTGTTTAGACCTGGTTTAGACCTGGTTTAGACCTGGTTTAGTCCTGTTTAGTCCTGGTTTAGTCCTGTTTAGTCCTGGTTTAGACCTGGTTTAGACCTGGTTTAGACCTGGTTTAGTCCTGTTTAGTCCTGGTTTAGTCCTGTTTAGACCTGGTTTAGACCTGGTTTAGGCCTGGTTTAGACCTGGTTTAGTCCTGGTTTAGACCTGGTTTAGACCTGGTTTAGTCCTTTTTAGTCCTGTTTAGACCTGGTTTAGTCCTGTTTAGACCTGGTTTAGACCTGGTTTAGGCCTGGTTTAGACCTGGTTTAGTCCTGGTTTAGTCCTGGTTTAGTCCTGGTTTAGACCTGGTTTAGTCCTGTTTAGTCCTGGTTTAGTCCTGGTTTAGACCTGGTTTAGACCTGGTTTAGTCCTGGTTTAGTCCTGGTTTAGACCTGGTTTAGTCCTGGTTCAGTCCTGGTTTAGACCTGGTTTAGTCCTGTTTAGACCTGGTTTAGACCTGGTTTAGGCCTGGTTTAGACCTGGTTTAGTCCTGGTTTAGTCCTGGTTTAGGCCTGGTTTAGACCTGGTTTAATCCTGTTTAGTCCTGGTTTAGACCTGGTTTAGACCTGGTTTAGACCTGGTTTAAGTCCTGGTTTAGACCTTGTTTAGACCTGGTTTAGACCTGGTTTAGTCCTGGTTTATTCCTGTTTAGTCCTGGTTTAGACCTGGTTTAGTCCGGTTCAGACCTGGTTTAGACCTGGTTTAGACCTGGTTTAGACCTGGTTTAGACCCTGTTTAGTCCTGGTTTAGTCCTGTTTAGTCCTGGTTTAGTCCTGGTTTAGACCTGTTTAGTCCTTTTTAGTCCTGTTTAGACCTGGTTTAGTCCTGTTTAGTCCTGGTTTAGTCCTGTTTAGACCTGGTTTAGACCTGGTTTAGGCCTGGTTTAGACCTGGTTTAGTCCTGGTTTAGTCCTGGTTTAGACCTGGTTTAGTCCTTTTTAGTCCTGTTTAGACCTGGTTTAGTCCTGTTTAGACCTGGTTTATACCTGGTTTAGACCTGGTTTAGACCTGGTTTAGTCCTGTTTAGACCTGGTTTAGACCTGGTTTAGACCTGGTTTAGACCTGGTTTAGTCCTTTTTAGTCCTGTTTAGACCTGGTTTAGTCCTGTTTAGACCTGGTTTAGACCTGGTTTAGACCTGGTTTAGACCTGGTTTAGTCCTTTTTAGTCCTGTTTAGACCTGGTTTAGTCCTGTTTAGACCTGGTTTAATCCTGTTTAGTCCTGGTTTAGTCCTGGTTTAGGCCTGGTTTAGACCTGGTTTAGTCCTGGTTTAGACCTGGTTTAGACCTGGTTTAGTCCTTTTTAGTCCTGTTTAGACCTGGTTTAGTCCTGTTTAGACCTGGTTTAGACCTGGTTTAGACCTGGTTTAGACCTGGTTTAGTCCTGGTTTAGTCCTGTTTAGACCTGGTTTAGTCCTGTTTAGACCTGGTTTAGTCCTTTTTAGTCCTGTTTAGACCTGGTTTAGGCCTGTTTTAGACCTGGGTTAGTCCTGGTTTAGTCCTGTTTAGACCTGGTTTAGTCCTGTTTAGACCTGGTTTAGACCTGGTTTAGGCCTGGTTTAGACCTGGTTTAGTCCTGGTTTAGTCCTGGTTTAGGCCTGGTTTAGACCTGGTTTAATCCTGTTTAGTCCTGGTTTAGACCTGGTTTAGACCTGGTTTAGACCTGGTTTAGTCCTGTTTAGTCCTGGTTTAGTCCTGTTTAGACCTGGTTTAGACCTGGTTTAGGCCTGGTTTAGACCTGGTTTAGTCCTGGTTTAGTCCTGGTTTAGACCTGGTTTAGTCCTTTTTAGTCCTGTTTAGACCTGGTTTAGTCCTGTTTAGACCTGGTTTAGACCTGGTTTAGACCTGGTTTAGACCTGGTTTAGTCCTGGTTTAGTCCTGGTTTAGTCCTGGTTTAGGCCTGGTTTAGTCCTGGTTTAGTCCTGTTTAGACCTGGTTTAGACCTGGTTTAGGCCTGGTTTAGACCTGGTTTAATCCTGTTTAGACCTGGTTTAGACCTGGTTTAGTCCTTTTTAGTCCTGTTTAGACCTGGTTTAGTCCTGGTTTAGTCCTGGTTTAGACCTGGTTTAGGCCTGGTTTAGACCTGGTTTAGTCCTGGTTTAGTCCTGGTTTAGACCTGGTTTAGTCCTTTTTAGTCCTGTTTAGACCTGGTTTAGTCCTGTTTAGACCTGGTTTAGACCTGGTTTAGACCTGGTTTAGACCTGGTTTAGTCCTGGTTTAGTCCTGGTTTAGTCCTGGTTTAGACCTGGCTTAGACCTGGTTGAGTCCAGTTTAGACCTGTTTAGACCTGGTTTAGACCTGGTTTAGACCTGGTTTAGACCTGGTTTAGTCCTGGTTTAGTCCTGGTTTAGTCCTGGTTTAGGCCTGGTTTAGTCCTGGTTTAGTCCTGTTTAGTCCTGGTCTGGTCTCTGGTGGCTTTTGCAGCTCTGACACATTTGTATTAATCTGACAGAGAGACACGTCTGATTTATGACCTGCAAAACCTGAAACATGATCCCAAAACCAGGACTGAACCAGGTCCAAACCAGGACTAAACTCGGTCCAAAGCAAGACCTTTCAAACTGAGCCTAAACCAGAGGCCGCACTGACACAAAAACAGGACTGACTGTTTAAAACCAGGTCTAAACCAGGTCTAAACCAGGTCTAAACCAGGTCTAAAGCCGGACTGAGCGGAGCGGGTTCTTGTTCTGTCCCTGAGGCCCGTACACTGCAGTGAAACCGGATCTTGGAGCAGTCCGAGGACTCGCTGGGACCTGTCAGATCTCAGTAAGTCCGGACTTTCTTCAGACCGGGCCGGGTCTGGGCGGATCAGGTCACATGACGCGGCGCCCGCTCTGATCCGGAGCAGGCCATGCATCAAAGTCCCGAGTCTGAGTCCGAGTCCTGAGTGGAACCAGATGTGCTTTAATGAGCGCTTTCCCTGCTCCCAGCTCCTCAGAAAGACCCGGTTTAGTCCTAGTTTTGGTCCTGGTTTAGTCCTGGTTTAGTCCTAGTTTAGTCCTGGCTTAGTCCTAGTTTAGTCCTGGTTCAGTCCTCGTTTAGTCCTGGTTTAGTCCTGATTTAGTCCTAGTTTAGTCCTGCTTTAGTCCTGGTTTAGTCCTGGTTTAGTCCTGATTTAGTCCTGGTTTAGTCCTGCTTTAGTCCTGGTTTAGTCCTGATTTAGTCCTGGTTTAGTCCTGGTTTAGTCCTGATTTAGTCCTGGTTTAGTCCTGGTTTTGGTCCTGGTTTAATCCTGGTTTAGTCCGGGTTTAGTTCTGGTTTAATCCAGGTTCAGTCCTGGTTTAGTCCTGGTTTAGTCCGGGTTTAGTTCTGGTTTAGTCCTGGTTTAGTCCGGGTTTAGTCCGGGTTTAGTCCTTGTTGAGTCCTGGTTTAGTCCTTGTTTAGTCCTTGTTTAGTCCTGGTTTAGTCCTGGTTTAGTCCTGGTTTAGTCCTAGTTAAGTCCTGGTTTAGTCCTAGTTTTGGTCCTCGTTTAGTCCTGGTTTAGTCCTGGTTTAGTCCTAGTTAAGTCCTGGTTTAGTCCTGGTTTAGACCTGGCTTAGTCCTGGTTTAGTCCTGGTTTAGTCCTGATTTAGTCCTGCTTTAGTCCTGGTTTAGTCCTGATTTAGTCCTGGTTTAGTCCTAGTTTTGGTCCTGGTTTTGGTCCTGGTTTAGTCCTGCTTTAGTCCTGGTTTAGTCCTAGTTTTGGTCCTCGTTTAGTCCTGGTTTAGTTCTGGTTTAGTCCTAGTTAAGTCCTGGTTTAGTCCTGGTTTAGACCTGTCTTAGTCCTGGTTTAGTCCTGCTTTAGTCCTGCTTTAGTCCTGGTTTAGTCCTGATTTAGTCCTAGTTTAGTCCTGCTTTAGTCCTGGTTTAGTCCTGGTTTAGTCCTGATTTAGTCCTGCTTTAGTCCTGGTTTAGTCCTGGTTTAGTCCTGATTTAGTCTTGGTTTAGTCCTGGTTTAGTCCTGGTTTAGTCCTGATTTAGTCCTGGTTTAGTCCTAGTTTTGGTCCTGGTTTAATCCTGGTTTAGTCCGGGTTTAGTTCTGGTTTAATCCAGGTTCAGTCCTGGTTTAGTCCTGGTTTCGTCTGGGTTTAGTTCTGGTTTAGTCCTGGTTTGTCCTGCTTTAGTCCTGGTTTAGTCCTGGTTTAGTCCGGGTTTAGTCCTTGTTGAGTCCTGGTTTAGTCCTTGTTTAGTCCTGGTTTAGTCCTGGTTTAGTCCTGGTTTAGTCCTGATTTAATCTGGTTTAGTCCTGGTTTAGTCCTGGTTTAGTCCTAGTTTTGGTCCTCGTTTAGTCCTGGTTTAGTTCTGGTTTAGTCCTAGTTAAGTCCTGGTTTAGACCTGTCTTAGTCCTGGTTTAGTCCTGCTTTAGTCCTGCTTTAGTCCTGGTTTAGTCCTGATTTAGTCCTAGTTTAGTCCTGCTTTAGTCCTGGTTTAGTCCTAGTTTTGGTCCTCGTTTAGTCCTGGTTTAGTTCTGGTTTAGTCCTAGTTAAGTCCTGGTTTAGACCTGTCTTAGTCCTGGTTTAGTCCTGCTTTAGTCCTGGTTTAGTCCTGATTTAGTCCTAGTTTAGTCCTGCTTTAGTCCTGGTTTAGTCCTGGTTTAGTCCTGATTTAGTCCTGCTTTAGTCTTAGTTTAGTCCTGCTTTAGTCTTACTTTAGTCCTGGTTTAGTCCTGGTTTAGTCCTGGTTTAGTCCTGATTTAATCTGGTTTAGTCCTGGTTTAGTCCGGGTTTAGTTCTGGTTTAATCCAGGTTCAGTCCTGGTTTAGTCCTGGTTTCGTCCGGGTTTAGTTCTGGTTTAGTCCTGGTTTAGTCCTGGTTTAGTCCTGCTTTAGTCCTGGTTTAGTCCTGGTTTAGTCCGGGTTTAGTCCTTGTTTAGTCCTTGTTTAGTCCTGGTTTAGTCCTGGTTTAGTCCTGGTTTAGTCCTGGTTTAGTCCTGATTTAGTCCTGATTTAGTCCTGGTTTAGTCCTGGTTTAGTCCTGATTTAGTCCTGGTTTAGTCCTGGTTTAGTCCTGATTTAGTCCTGGTTTAGTCCTGGTTTAGTCCTGATTTAGTCCTGGTTTAGTCCTGGTTTAGTCCTGGTTTAGTCCTGATTTAGTCCTGGTTTAGTCTTAGTTTTGGTCCTGGTTTAGTCCTGGTTTAGTCCGGGTTTAGTTCTGGTTTAATCCAGGTTCAGTCCTGGTTTAGTCCTGGTTTCGTCCGGGTTTAGTTCTGGTTTAGTCCTGGTTTAGTCCTGGTTTAGTCCTGCTTTAGTCCTGGTTTAGTCCTGGTTTAGTCCGGGTTTAGTCCTTGTTTAGTCCTTGTTTAGTCCTGGTTTAGTCCTGGTTTAGTCCTGGTTTAGTCCTGATTTAGTCCTGCTTTAGTCCTGGTTTAGTCCTGGTTTAGTCCTGGTTTAGTCCCGGTTTAAAAAAGTAATTGAAAATCTGAAGTGAAGATTTAAAGTGTGTTTTATGTTTCCCGCTCCCCAGACACCTCCATGCGTACGGGCCCGTGACGTCACAGGACTTTTACGTTCCGCCAAAATCAAATTCACGAACTTTTATTTACACAGTACCCCGAACCCCGAACCCGAACCCCGCTCCTCCCGCGCCCCGGTCCCGCTCGCTCCGGTCCCGGTTCCTCCTGCGGGTCTGGCGGGTCCGCGGGTCCCGTGTGAGCGGTGACAGAGGCGGGTTTGTGTTCGGGCTGGGTTCGGTCCGGCGGTGCCACGTAATTAGTTCTGTGAAAACTTTGCTGCGCACGAGAGGCTGCGCGGTGGGCGTGTCCAGAGCGCGCGCCCCTCCGCTCCCGCCGCGCGCGCTTCATTCGCTCCTGTCCGCGCGCGAGGACACACGGCTGCACGAGACCCGTCCCGACCCACGCACCGAGACCCGTCCCGACCCACGCACCGAGACCCGGACCGGCTGCCTCCTCCGACCGCCTCCGCTGCGCCCTCCCCGGGTCCCGTCCCGCCTGAGCCCCGCCTGAGCCCCGCCTGAGCCCCGCCTGAGCCCCGCATGAGCCCCGCATGAGCCCCGCATGAGCCCGGACCTTCAGCGTTTGTCGGAGTATAAATCCACGGAGCCTTTTTAATGCGAGTCCCGCCGTGTCCCTGCCTGTCCTCGGTCTTACCCCGGCTCTCCGTGCCCTGTCCCCGGCTCTCCGCGCCCTGTCCCCGGCTCACCCCGCGTCCCGTTCCCGCTCCACAGTCATGACTTCCAGCTACGCGCATGTGATGGACCGGACCCCGCCGTTAGCGAGCAGCTTGGACCCGCTTCAGGCCAAGAAGAACTTTTCCGTGAGCCACCTCCTGGACCTGGAGGAGGCGGGGGACGTGGTGGGAGCGCAGGCCGAGGACGGAGTGGCGGAAGCGGGCAGGAGTCTCATGGAGTCCCCGGGGCTGACCAGCGGCAGCGACACCACGCAGCAGGAAAGTAAGTGGACCGAGTGGGAGTGGGCTTCTCCGCGAGGGGTCTGGGTCTGGGGTCTAGGTTTGGGTCTGGATCTCGGGTCTGGATCTCGGGTCTGGATCTCGGGTCTGGATCTCGGGAGTTTAGTTGCAGTGAAGCGGCCCGGTCACAGAACCTGAACCCCGGGACCGTGTAACATGTTCTCAGAGTTCTCAGAGTTCTCAGAGTTCTCAGAGTTCTCAGAGTTCTCAGAGTCCACAGGGTTTTCCCGGGATGTTCTCGGGACTCAGACGTAACGCGGTGAGCGCGCGCCGTAAGAAGCTTTAATGAAGCCGCGGGACTCGGCTCTTTGGAATCGGTTTGGACTTTTGCGTCTTTCAGGCCAAAGCGGCGCAGAAACACGTGAAGAATGCGCCAAAGTAACGGAGCGGATACTCGGGTAACGGGCCCGTGCCTCGTGCGTCAAAGCGCGTGAGCACAGCGCGGCTTTTCCTTTGATCCATGAACCGTTCATCAGTGACACGCGAGTCCCGCGCGAGGAAACGAATCCACGACACGATTTACGAGGGAGAAACTCACGCGCACGGGCCCGGTCC
>CM060660.1:41288178-41425678 GCA_030686955.1 Odontamblyopus rebecca | reverse complement strand
AACGTTTCCTTGAGCTTTTATGGACATCAAACTTTTAAAACATTTAAAGAGGAGCTGTTTCCCCGTGCACGCTCCTCTCGTGCACGCTCCTCTCGTGCACGCTCCTCTCGTGCACGCTCCTCTCGTGCTCTCTCCTCTCGTGCACGCTCTCGTGCACTCTCCTCTCGTGCACACTCCTCTCGTGCTCTCTCCTCTCGTGCGCGCTCTCGTGCGCGCTCTCGTGCGCGCTCTCGTGCGCTCTCCTCTCGTGCACTCTCCTCTCGTGCGCTCTCCTCTCGTGCTCTCTCCTCTCGTGCGCGCTCTCGTGCGCTCTCCTCTCGTGCGCTCTCCTCTCGTGCTCTCTCCTCTCGTGCGCTCTCCTCTCGTGCTCTCTCCTCTCGTGCGCGCTCTCGTGCGCGCTCTCGTGCGCTCTCCTCTGGAGTTTGTTGTTTCTCGTTGTTGAACTCGTTTCTCCTTAAACTCCAGGACTTTTCCACTGGGACTTTGAAGATCTGGTCTTGGTCCCGATCCGGGTCCAGGTCTTGATCCAGGGTTTGGTTTTGTTCAGAGAAAATATCCAAAATACAAGAAAAATCTCAGCAGAAACAAAACACTTGAGAATTTCCAAACATTTTTTAGAACAACAAAGTCAGGTTTAATCAAATCTCGCTCTTTCTGTTTTGACGTTTCCAGATTTCCAAACGGCCCCGGGGTCCAGACTGAGCCCGGGTCTGAGCGCCGTCCTGGGCTCAGGCTGAGCGGGGTCCCCTCTGCTCTGACGTCTGGAGCCGCAGAACGACACTCATATTTTTATTCTTACAAACTGATTCCTCATGTTTGATTTTGGGCACGAAACATATTTAAAAAACAGGAAACCCGAAGTGAAGGAGTGAACGGGAAACTGCCCAGTGAAGTGGTGCTTTTCCTGGGCACAAACTCGGGCCGAGCCCCTTCACTCTGTGGAAGTTTGGACCCCTGGATTTTCCTGAGCCAAATCCAAAACGTAAATAAACTTATTTTGAGAAATTTAAAAAGTAAAACGAAGCTGGAGGTTCTGAGGGGAAGCGCCGTGAGGTCTTACCCACAGAGGAGCTCCTCCCTGGGCTCAGTCTTGGGCGCGTTCCCCTGGTTCCTCCGGAGCTCAGAGGTGTGACAGGGCGGACCCGGCGGAGCCACGTGCGGTTCTGTGTGTGGTTCTGTGTGGTTCTGTGTGTGGTTCTATGTGTGGTTCTATGTGGTTCTGTGTGTGGTTCTATGTGGTTCTGTGTGTGGTTCTGTGTGGTTCTGTGTGTGGTTCTGTGTGTGGTTCTGTGTGTGGTTCTGCGTGGTTCTGTGTGTGGTTCTGCGTGTGGTTCTGTGTGGTTCTGCGTGTGGTTCTGTGTGTGGTTCTGTGTGTGGTTCTGTGTGTGGTTCTGTGTGTGGTTCTGCATGTGGTTCTGTGTGGTTTTGTGTGGTTCTGTGTGTGGTTCTATGTGGTTCCATGCAGTTCCGTGTGTGGTTCTCGTGTTGCGGTTCCGTGTGTGGTTCTCGTGTTGCGGTTCCATGTGTGGTTCTTGTCGTGTTGCGGTTCCGTGTGTGGTTCTCGTCGTGTTGCGGTTCCGTGTGTGGTTCTCGTCGTGTTGCGGTTCCGTGTGTGGTTCTCGTCGTGTTGCGGTTCCGTGTGTGGTTCTCGTCGTGTTGCGGTTCCGTGTGTGGTTCTCGTCGTGTTGCGGTTCCGTGTGTGGTTCTCGTGTTGCGGTTCCGTGTGTGGTTCTCGTGTTGCGGTTCCGTGTGTGGTTCTCGTGTGTTCTGGGCTTGTAGTCGTCGTGTAATTGGCGCTAAATGAAAACAGGCGTCTGGTTTGTGTCTGGGCTCCAGGAGCCCGGGGGGCGTCTGCGCAGCCCGAGCCCAGGAGCAGAGCACTCTTCCTGGGTAAACACTCTGACAGTGCCCCCTCTGCTCCTGGAGACCACACTTCTACTATTTATTTGATTTAAAATCTCATAATATTTAAAATGTTTTGATAACTTTGTGCATTTAAAATTTTTAGTTTTTAAATTCTTTTCAAGTAAATTTTTTTCCAGTTCTCTGTTGAAACATAATAATATAAAGTTTAGTCATAATCACATTAAATAAACACAGTCTCCACTTTGTGATTTGACCCGATTCTGTAAAGTTCAGATATTTTTAAAACCACATTTGGCGCAGAACAGGTCATGTTAATACTAATACTAGTACTAGTACTAATACTAATACTAATACTAATACTAATACTAATAATAATAATAATAATAATAATAATAATAATAAAGATCCTCACACAGATCCGGCCCGACACAAATGAAAGAAACAGATAAAGGTCTGTTCAAACATGGTTACAAATACATTTCCCTCTGGGTTCGGGAGAGTTCTGGTTTGACGCTGTGGTTTTAGTTTTGTGTCTTTGTGCTGTTGTGTCGGTGCTCGAGGAGGTTCTGCGTTTGTCGCTGTGTCAGGTCGGCCTCACCGAACGCACAAAAACCACGGCCATCGTTTGTGCTGCAGAAAGTTCAGTTTGTGTGATTCTGGTTCTTCAGATATTCACAGTTTTATTTTGGTCGATGACGTCGTCCAAAACCTCAGAATGTGAAACAGCCTCAAAACAGCAGAAAATGACACCAAATCTGGATTATTCTAGAACATCTGAATCCAAAGTGAGTTCCTGCAGACGGGTCCAGACTTTTCCACAGCCTCAGGTCGTTTCTCTTCTCTCGTTTTGTGGAGTTTTGTTAAAGTCGCTGCTTCAGCTGAGCCGAAATGACCTCACATCGTTTCTGCAGAAATAATAATGAAGAATTTTAGAAATAAACTCACACAAATGAAACTGTCACAGCACAAACCAAATCCAAATGTTTGGTGTAATGTACAAACCAAAACTTTCTGCAGCTCAAACGAAGCACAAACGACTGACTCCATTTTGGGCGTTTTTGAGTGTTTTTCTTCTTCCTGTGGGACTGACCCCAGTTTGACCTGGAAAAGAATCGTTCATTTCTCCAAAGCTAAAGTGGCACAAACGATTATTTCTTTATTTCTTAATTTCTTTATTTTGCACGTTACAAAACACATTAGATAAAAAAGTGGGTGAGGCCAAAAACCCCAAAAGGGCGAAACATTAAAGCCTCACGAAAACATTCAAACTGAACCTTACAGCTGCACAGGAGCAAAAAATACATTTACACACAGATGAAAAACATTTGGTTCAAACTTGGAGAAAACGCAACAAAACTTCCACCAGTGAAAGATTCTCAAACCCGATCATGAAACAAACATTTACGCAAACGACATTTCTGAGGCGTCACTAAACAGACGTGAAAACTGCTGCAGAGTCACAGCCTCCGGGTCGACCTGCTGAAGCCTCCGGGTCGACCTGCTGAAGCCTCCGGGTCGACCTGCTGAAGCCTCCGGGTCGACCTGCTGAAGCCTCCGGGTCGACCTGCTGAAGCCTCCGGGTCGACCTGCTGAAGCCTCCGGGTCGACCTGCTGAAGCCTCCGGGTCGACCTGCTGAAGTCGCCCGTCAAACCTACAGAAACTCTGTCCATCCTCTGAGCTTCGTTTGTGCTGCAGAAAGTTCAGTTTGTGATTCTGGTTCTTCAGATATTCACAGTTTTATTTTGGTCGATGACGTCGTCCAGAACCTCAGAATGTGAAACAGCCTCAAAACAGAAGAAAATGACAGAAAACGTTTGTATTTGGTTTGTGCTGTTTTGTGCTGTGACAGTTTCATTTGTGTGAGTTTATTTCTAAAATTCTTCATTATTATTTCTGTGGTAATTACAGGACGTCATTTCTGCTCAGCTGACGGAGACAAACTCCACAAAACTAGAGAAGAGAAACGACCTGAGGCTGAGGAAAAGTCTGTTTGAGTCTTTTGCTTTTGCTTTTGATTCAGATTTTCTAGAATAATCCAGACTTTTCCAGACAGTTTGGAACATGAAAAATACGATTTTGATGAGTTTTGTCTCTATGAATCTGTGCGTTGGTTTTAAAGTGAAAAGTGAAATGTTTGAGGATCGAATTTGAATTAGAATGAATTTCATCTCTAAAAACAAATGTGGTAAATGTGAATCTGATAAATATTAAGAATGTTCCGTTTGGTGAATCGATGAGCAGAAGATTTTGTGACAGAACAAACTGCAGCTCGAACCGATCGTGTTGTGTTCAGAGTTGGGAAAGTGCAGCTCAGCCTCTTGTAGGATAAATGAAAGCAGAGCATCGTGGAAGTGCAGATTTCGCCCGCTCAGCAGCTCTTTCCACTTTCGATCATCGCCAACGACGCCCAAACATTTGTGGAAGAAACGCACGTTTTTTCATTTGAATCAGTTTTGATTTTCAGGTTAGTGGGAAATGATTTCTTGCCACAAAAGTCATGTAAGTGGTTTGATTGACAGTTTCTGTGTCGGTGTTTGATGGGGGAGACTGGAGGAAAAGTGCAAATACAGGACAAAAAGTATCACTGAAGTCTCCTAAAGTAAAAGTCTTCTGAAAGTAGCTGCTGGACACAGAAGAACAGTGAGACATTCACACTGGGGTTTCCCACTTTGGCCTTTTTGGGTTTCAGATTTGACTGGTTGGAAATCGTGACCTCACACCAGGGATTTTGTTACTGTTACCGTAGCGACGGTGATGCACACCGGGCCCAGACCCCTGAGACGACGATGCGACAGATGTTTAAAGACTGAAGAAAACTCCTTTAGTTTGTTTAAACATGTTTAAAGTTTCTTCTCAAAAACGAAACTTCAGTCGAGACAAAAGTACAAATAACCCTGAAACCATCTGTAAAATACTGTGTTTCCGTCCTCCTCAGACGCAGGAAAGGAAAAAGTATTCACTGTAAAACGTACTGCAGTACTTTAATGTTACCTCCAAATGTACTGCAGTACTTTAATGTTACCTCCAAATGTACTGCAGTACTTTAATGTTACCTCCAAATGTACTGCAGTACTTTAATGTTACCTCCAAATGTACTGCAGTACTTTAATGTTACCTCCAAATGTACTGCAGTACTTTAATGTTACCTCCAAATGTACTGCAGTACTTTAATGTTACCTCCAAATGTACTGCAGTACTTTAATGTTACCTCCAAATGTACTGCAGTACTTTAATGTTACCTCCAAATGTACTGCAGTACTTTAATGTTACCTCCAAATGTACTGCAGTACTTTAATGTTACCTCCAAATGTACTGCAGTACTTTAATGTTACCTCCAAATGTACTGCAGTACTTTAATGTTACCTCCAAATGTACTGCAGTACTTTAATGTTACCTCCAAATGTACTGCAGTACTTTAATGTTACCTCCAAATGTACTGCAGTACTTTAATGTTACCTCCAGCACGTCTCCGGCGCTCGGCTCCAAAATCACATTTTTCTCACACTGTAAACACGATTCCAGCAAAATAAAGGAGTTTTATGTTTGCATGTGTTTGTCTCTGGGCTCTGGAGGAGAGGGGCCCTCCTCCTGTACCCTGCCCGGGTACGGGAGCTCTGCCCGGGTACGGGAGCTCCGCCCGGGTACGGGAGCTCCGCCCGGGTACGGGAGCTCTCCCCGGGTACGGGAGCTCTCCCCGGGTACGGGAGCTCTGCCCGGGTACGGGAGCTCCGCCCGGGTACGGGAGCTCCGCCCGGGTACGGGAGCTCTCCCCGGGTACGGGAGCTCTGCCCGGGTACGGGAGCTCTGCCCGGGTACGGGAGCTCCGCCCGGGTACGGGAGCTCCGCCCGGGTACGGGAGCTCTCCCCGGGTACGGGAGCTCTGCCCGGGTACGGGAGCTCCGCCCGGGTACGGGAGCTCTCCCCGGGTACGGGAGCTCTCCCCGGGAACGGGAGCTCTCCCGGCACGGGAGCTCTCCCCGGGTACGGGAGCTCTGCCCGGGTAAGGGAGCTCTGCCCGGGTAAGGGAGCTCTGCCCGGGTAAGGGAGCTCTCCCGGTGCACGGAGCTCTGCCAGGCACGGAGCTCTCCCGGGCACGGGAGCTCTCCCGGGTGCGGGAGCTCCGCCCGGGTACGGGAGCTCTCCCGGGCACGGAGCTCCGCCCGGGTACGGGAGCTCTCCCCGGGTACGGGAGCTCTCCCCGGGTACGGGAGCTCTGCCCGGGTAAGGGAGCTCTGCCCGGGTACGGGAGCTCTGCCCGGGTACGGGAGCTCTCCCCGGGTACGGGAGCTCTGCCCGGGTACGGGAGCTCTGCCCGGGTAAGGGAGCTCTGCCCGGGTACGGGAGCTCTGCCCGGGTACGGGAGCTCGTGGTGGCCTTTGAACAGCTGAAAGGTTCACAGCAGAGTGTTGATGTTGGAGCGGTTCTTATCTTAAACTGACTGGAACAGAATAAACACAGACGTGTGCTCGGACCCTGCAGGCGCTCGGACCCTGCAGGCGCTCGGACCCTGCAGGCGCTCGGACCCCGCAGGTGCTCGGACCCCGCAGGTGCTCAGACCCCGCAGATGCCTGTAGTACTACAGGAGTATTAGTACTACAGGAGTATTAGTACTACAGTAGTATTAGTACTAGAGGAGTATTAGTACTACAGGAGCATTAGTACTACAGGAGCATTAGTACTACAGGAGTATTAGTACTACAGGAGTATTTGTATAATTGTAAATCCAGATCATTTTTGTGAATTAAATTGGTGTTTTCTGTGGTGTTATCTGGAGCGTGTGATTGGCCGGTTCAGGAGCTGGTCCCGGGTCAGTCCTGGCGTGTGATTGGCTGGTTCAGGAGCTGGTCCCGGGTCAGTCCTGGCGTGTGATTGGCCGGTTCAGGAGCAGGTCCCGGGTCAGTCCTGGCGTGTGATTGGCCGGTTCCTCGACAGCGGCGCTAATCATTTTGACAAACGATTTGACGAAAAGGAAATGAGAAAATGGACGACTTCCTTCATTTGAAAAGACAACAAAAACATGGAGTGTTTTTAGAGCAGCGCACGGCTAATGTAACACACACACTACACACACACTACACACACACACCAACACACACACACTACACACACTACACACACCAACACACACACACTACACACACACACACACTACACACACACACCAACACACACACACTACACACACTACACACACCAACACACACACACTACACACACACACTACACACACACACCAACACACACACACTACACACACTACACACACCAACACACACACACTACACACACACACACACTACACACACACACCAACACACACACACTACACACACACACCAACACACACACACTACACACACACACACACTACACACACACACCAACACACACACACTACACACACACACACCAACACACACACACTACACACACTACACACACACACCAACACACACACACTACACACACTACACACACACACACCAACACACACACACTACACACACTACACACACACACCAACACACACACACTACACACACCAACACACACACACTACACACACTACACACACACCAACACACACACACTACACACACACACACCAACACACACACACTACACACACTACACACACACACCAACACACACTACACACACTACACACACTACACACACACACCAACACACACACACTACACACACTACACACACACACACACCAACACACACCCACTACACACACTACACACACACACCAACACACACACACTACACACACTACACACCAACACACACACACTACACACACTACACACACTACACACACCAACACACACACACTACACACACACTACACACACTACACACACTACACACACCAACACACACACACTACACACACACACACACCAACACACTACACACACACACCCCAACACACACCCACTACACACACTACACACACTACACACACCAACACACACACACTACACAGACACTACACACACACACCAACACACACACACTACACACACTACACACACCAACACACACTACACACACCAACACACACACACTACACACACACACACCAACACACACACACTACACAGACACTACACACACACACCAACACACACACACTACACACACTACACACACCAACACACACACACTACACAGACACTACACACACACACCAACACACACACACTACACACACTACACACACCAACACACACACACTACACAGACACTACACACACACACCAACACACACACACACTACACACACTACACACACCAACACACACACACTACACACACACACCAACACACACACACTACACACACTACACACACTACACACACCAACACACACACACTACACACACACACACACACACACCAACACACTACACACACACACACCAACACACACACTACACAGACACTACACACACACACCAACACACACACACTACACAGACACTACACACACACACTACACACACTACACACACACTACACACACACACTACACACACACACTACACACACACTACACACACCAACACACACACACTACACACACACCAACACACACACACTACACACACCAACACACACACACTACACACACAACACACACCAACACACTACACACACCAACACACACCAACACACACACACACACACTACACACACCAACACACACACACTACACACACGACACACACGCTACACACACACACTACACACACCAACACACACACACTACACACACACTACACACACCAACACACGCACACACACACTACACACACCAACACACACCAACACACACCAGCACACACACACTACACACACACTACACACACCAACACACACACACACACACACACACACACTACACACACCAACACACACCAGCACACACACTACACACACACTACACACACCAACACACACACTACACACACCAACACACACACACACACACACTACACACACCAACACACACATACTACACACACACTACACACACACTACACACACCAACACACACACACTACGCACACACACACACACAGAAACACACACACACTACACACAGAAACACACACACTACAGACACACACACTACACACACACCAACACACACACACTACACACACAACACACACACACACCAACACACACACACACACACTACACACACCAACACACGCACACTACACACTACACACACCAACACACACTACACACACCAACACACACACACTACACACACCAACACACACTACACACACCAACACACACACACTACACACACCAACACACACACACCAACACACACAATACACACACACACCAACACGCACACACTACACACACACACTACACACACACACACCAACACACTACACACACACACCTACACACACACACTACACACACACACACACACTACACACACCAACACACACACCAACACACACACACAGAAACACACACTACACACACCAACACACACACAGAAACACACACACACACTACACACACCAACACACACACAGATACACACACACACACTACACACACCAACACACACAGAAACACACACTACACACACCAACACACACACACCAACACACACCCTCACACACAGAAACACACACATTACACACACCAACACACACGAAACACACGCATTACACACACCAACACGCACAGAAACACACACACACTACACCAACACACACACAGAAACACACACACACTACACCAACACACACACAGAAACACACACACACACACTACACACACCAACACACACACTACACACACACCAACACACACACAGAAACACACACACACTACACACACCAACACACACACACCAATACACACACTACACACACCAACGCACACACACCAACACACACACACACTACACACACCAACACACACACACTACACACACCAACACACACACACCAACACACACACACACTACACACACCAACGCACACACACTACACACACCAACGCACACACACCAACACACACACACTACACACACACCCACACACACACACACACTACACACACCAACACACACTACACACACCAACGCACACACACCAACACACACTACACACACACTACACACGCACACACACTACACACACACTACACACCAACACACACACACTACACACACCAACACACACACAAAAGTGAAACTAAACAGAATTTTCGGTCGATTGTAAGTGTAAAATCCCGCTGAGCTGCAGTGAAAAAAGATCCAAACTCCTGAGTCTGAGTCTGGTTCATCCTCCCAGAGTCACAGGCTCCAGAAAACCTCTGGCAGGTCCAGGGGGCAGGGAGCAGGCAGTGCCCAGGGAAGGAGCCTTTTGTGTGGGCACGAGGCGCCACAGCAGCCCCCCTCTCCTCCTGGAGGTCTGAAGGGAGTTTGCAGCAGCCATGCCCAGGATCACTGCTCCGCTTCTGGACACAAGACGCAGACACAGGCCCCCCCGACGGCCCCCCCGAGGCCCCCCCCGACGCCCCTCCTGACGGGCTCCCCGTTCTTGTTCTAGCCCTGGTTTAGTCCTTGTTTAGACCGGTTCTAGTCCCGGTCCAGTCCCGGTCCAGTCCCGGTTCTAGTCCTTGTTCTAGTCCTGGTTCTAGTCCCGGTCCAGTCCCGGTTCTAGTCCTGGTTCTAGTCCTGGTTCTAGTCCCGGTCCAGTCCCGGTTCTAGTCCCGGTCTCTCTGGTTGCAGATGAGCAGATGAACACGGAGGAGAAGAAGAAGCGGAAGCAACGTCGGAATCGCACGACGTTTAACTCGAGTCAGCTGCAGGCGCTGGAGCGAGTGTTCGAGCGCACGCACTACCCCGACGCCTTCGTGCGCGAGGACCTGGCCCGACGCGTGAACCTGACCGAGGCCCGGGTCCAGGTGAGGCCCCAGACCCGAGACCGAGACCTGACCCAGACCTGACCGAGGCTCGGGTCCAGGTGAGGCCCCAGACCCGAGACCAGACCCAAGACCGAGGCCTGACCCAGACCTGACCGAGGCCCGGGTCCAGGTGAGGCCCCAGACCCGAGACCGAGACCTGACCCAGACCTGACCGAGGCCCAGGTCCAGGTGAGGCCCCAGACCCGAGACCAGACCCGAGACCTGACCCAGACCTGACCCAGACCTGACCGAGGCCCGGGTCCAGGTGAGGCCCCAGACCGAGACCTGACCCAGACCTGACCGAGGCCCGGGTCCAGGTGAGGCCCCAGACCCGAGACCAGACCCGAGACCTGACCCAGACCTGACCCAGACCTGACCGAGGCCCGGGTCCAGGTGAGGCCCCAGACCCAGACCTGACCGAGGCTCGGGTCCAGGTGAGGCCCCAGACCCAAGACCGAGGCCTGACCCAGACCTGACCGAGGCCCGGGTCCAGGTGAGGCCCCAGACCCGAGACCGAGACCTGACCCAGACCTGACCGAGGCCCGGGTCCAGGTGAGGCCCCAGACTCGAGACCAGACCCGAGACCTGACCCAGACCTGACCGAGGCCCGGGTCCAGGTGAGGCCCCAGACCCGAGACCGAGACCTGACCCAGACCTGACCGAGGCCCTGGTCCAGGTGAGGCCCCAGACCCTGGTTCAGTCCCGGTGTAGTCCTGGTTCAGACCCGCTGTAGTCCTGGTTCAGACCCGCTGTAGTCCTGGTTCAGACCCGCTGTAGTCCTGGTTCAGACCCGCTGTACTCCTGGTTCAGACCCGCTGTAGTCCTGGTTCAGACCCGCTGTAGTCCTGGTTCAGACCCGGTGTAGTCCTGGTTCAGACCCACTGTAGTCCTGGTTCAGACCCACTGTACTCCTGGTTCAGACCCGCTGTAGTCCTGGTTCAGACCCACTGTACTCCTGGTTCAGACCCACTGTACTCCTGGTTCAGACCCGCTGTAGTCCTGGTTCAGACCCGCTGTAGTCCTGGTTCAGACCCGCTGTAGTCCTGGTTCAGACCCACTGTACTCCTGGTTCAGACCCGCTGTAGTCCTGGTTCAGACCCGCTGTAGTCCTGGTTCAGACCCGCTGTAGTCCTGGTTCAGACCCGCTGTAGTCCTGGTTCAGACCCGGTGTAGTCCTGGTTCAGACCCACTGTAGTCCTGGTTCAGACCCACTGTACTCCTGGTTCAGACCCACTGTACTCCTGGTTCAGACCCGCTGTAGTCCTGGTTCAGACCCACTGTAGTCCTGGTTCAGACCCACTGTACTCCTGGTTCAGACCCGCTGTAGTCCTGGTTCAGACCCACTGTACTCCTGGTTCAGACCCGCTGTAGTCCTGGTTCAGACCCACTGTACTCCTGGTTCAGACCCGGTGTAGTCCTGGTTCAGACCCGCTGTAGTCCTGGTTCAGACCCGCTGTAGTCCTGGTTCAGACCCGCTGTAGTCCTGGTTCAGACCCGCTGTACTCCTGGTTCAGACCCGCTGTACTCCTGGTTCAGACCCGCTGTAGTCCTGGTTCAGACCCGGTGTAGTCCTGGTTCAGACCCGGTCCCTCGGGGGTCTTATCTCTTTAGCTCCTGATCGTCTCATTACTCAGTTTAGATCAGAACCAGATGTTTGAGTCTGGACCATTTACCACACAGGACTAAACCAGGACTAAACCAGGACTAAACCAGGACTAAACCAGGACTGAACCAGGACTAAACCAGGACTAAACCAGGACTAAACCAGGACTAAACCAGGATTAAATCAGGACTAAACCAGGACTGAACCAGGACTGAACCAGGACTAAACCAGGACTAAACCAGGACTGAACCAGGACTAAACCAGGACTAAACCAGGATTAAATCAGGACTAAACCAGGACTAAACCAGGACTGAACCAGGACTAAACCAGGACTAAACCAGGACTAAACCAGGACTGAACCAGGACTAAACCAGGACTAAACCAGATTAAATCAGGACTAAAGCAGGACTAAACCAGGACTAAAGCAGGACTAAACCAGGACTGAACCAGGACTAAACCAGGACTAAACCAGGACTAAACCAGGACTAAACCAGGACTGAACCAGGACTAAACCAGGACTGAACCAGGACTAAACCAGGACTGAACCAGGACTGAACCAGGACTGAACCAGTACTGAACCAGGACTAAACCAGGACTGAACCAGGACTAAACCAGGACTGAACCAGGACTGAACCAGGACTAAACCAGGACTAAACCAGATTAAATCAGGACTAAAGCAGGACTAAACCAGGACTAAACCAGGACTGAACCAGTACTGAACCAGGACTAAACCAGGACTGAACCAGGACTGAACCAGGACTAAACCAGGACTAAACCAGGACTGAACCAGGACTGAACCAGGACTAAACCAGGACTAAACCAGTATTAAATCAGGACTAAACCAGGACTGAACCAGGACTGAACCAGGACTAAACCAGGACTAAACCAGGACTGAACCAGGACTAAACCAGTACTGAACCAGGACTAAACCAGGACTAAACCAGGACTAAACCAGGACTGAACCAGGACTAAACCAGGACTGAACCGGGACTAAACCAGGACTGAACCAGGACTGAACCAGGACTGAACCAGGACTAAACCAGTACTGAACCAGGACTAAACCAGGACTGAACCGGGACTAAACCAGGACTGAACCGGGACTAAACCAGGACTGAACCAGGACTGAACCAGGACTAAACCGGGACTAAACCAGGACTAAACCGGGACTGAACCGGGACTAAACCAGGACTGAACCAGGACTAAACCAGGACTGAACCAGGACTGAACCAGGACTGAACCAGGACTAAACCAGGACTAAACCAGGACTAAACCAGGACTAAACAGGACTAAACCGGGACTAAACCAGGACTAAACCAGGACTAAACCAGGACTAAACATGACTAAACCAGGACTAAACCAGTTCTAAACCAGGACTAAACCAGGACTAAACCAGGTCTAAACCAGGACTAAACATGACTAAACCAGGACTAAACCAGGACTAAACCAGTACTGAACCAGTACTGAACCAGGACTAAACCAGGACTAAACCAGGACTGAACCAGGACTAAACCAGGACTGAACCAGGACTGAACCAGGACTGAACCAGGATAAAATGAGGACTAAACCAGGACTAAACCAGGACTGAACCAGGACTGAACCAGGACTAAACCAGGACTAAACCAGGACTACACCAGGACTGAACCAGGACTGAACCAGGACTAAACCAGGACTAAACCAGGACTGAACCAGGAATAAACCAGGACTAAACCAGGACTAAACCAGGACTAAACAGGACTGAACCAGGACTAAACCAGGACTAAACAGGACTAAACCAGGACTAAACTAGGACTAAACCAGGATTAAAAACAGGACAAAACCAGGACTAAACTAGGACTAAATCAGGACTAAACTAGGACTAAACCAGGACTAAACCAGGACTAAACTAGGACTAAATCCAGGACTGAACCAGGACTAAACCAGGACTAAACCAGGACTGAACCAGGACTGAACCAGGACTGAACCAGGACTAAACCAGGACTAAACCAGGACTAAACTAGGACTGAACCAGGACTAAACCAGGACTAAACCAGGACTGAACCAGGACTAAACCAGGACTAAACAGGACTAAACCAGGTCTAAACCAGGACTAAACCAGGACTGAACCAGGACTGAACCAGGACTAAACCAGGACTAAACCAGGACTGAACCAGGACTAAACCAGGACTAAACCAGGACTAAACAGGACTAAACCAGGACTAAACCAGGACTAAACTAGGACTAAACCAGGATTAAAAACAGGACTAAAACAGGACTAAACTAGGACTAAACCAGGACTAAACTAGGACTAAACCAGGACTAAACCAGGACTAAACTACGACTAAACAGGACTAAACCAGGACTAAACTAGAACTAAACAAGGACTGAACAGGACTAAACCAAGTCTAAACCAGGACTAAACCAGGACTAAACCAGGACTAAACCAGTACTGAACCAGGACTAAACCAGGACTAAACCAGGACTGAACCAGGACTGAACCAGGACTAAACCAGGACTGAACCAGGACTAAACCAGGACTAAACTAGGACTAAACTAGGACTAAACCAGGACTGAACCAGGACTGAACCAGGACTACACCAGGACTAAACTAGGACTAAATCAGGACTAAACTAGGACTAAACCAGGACTAAACTAGGACTAAACACGACTAAACCAGGACTAAACCAGGACTAAACCAGGACTAAACCAGGACTAAACTAGGACTAAACCAGGATTAAAAACAGGACTAAACCAGGACTAAACTAGGACTAAACCAGGACTAAACTAGGACTAAACCAGGACTAAACCAGGACTAAACTACGACTAAACAGGACTAAACCAGGACTAAACTAGGACTAAACCAGGACTGAACAGGACTAAACCAGGACTAAACTAGGACTAAACTAGGACTAAACCAGGACTGAACCAGGACTGATCCAGGACTAAACTAGGACTAAATCAGGACTAAACTAGGACTAAACCAGGACTAAACTAGGACTAAACCAGGACTAAACTAGGACTAAACCAGGACTAAACCAGGACTAAACTACGACTAAACAGGACTAAACCAGGACTAAACTAGGACTAAACCAGGACTGAACAGGACTAAACCAAGTCTAAACCAGGACTAAACCAGGACTAAACCAGGACTAAACCAGTACTGAACCAGGACTAAACCAGGACTAAACCAGGACTAAACCAGGACTGAACCAGGACTAAACCAGGACTGAACCAGGACTAAACCAGGACTAAACTAGGACTAAACCAGGACTAAACCAGGACTGAACCAGGACTGAACCAGGACTAAACCAGGACTAAACGGGACTAAACCAGGACTGAACAGGACTAAACCAGGACTAAACAAGGACTGAACCAGGACTGAACCAGGACTAAACCAGGACTAAACTAGGACTAAATCAGGACTAAACTAGGACTAAACCAGGACTAAACTAGGACTAAACCAGGACTAAACCAGGACTAAACTAGGACTAAACCAGGACTGAACAGGACTAAACCAAGTCTAAACCAGGACTAAACCAGGACTAAACCAGTACTGAACCAGGACTAAACCAGGTCTAAACCAGGACTAAACCAGGACTGAACCAGGACTAAACCAGGACTGAACCAGGACTAAACCAGGACTAAACTAGGACTAAACCAGGACTGAACCAGGACTGAACCAGGAATGAACCAGGTCTAAACCAGGACTAAACCAGGACTAAACGGGACTAAATCAGGACTAAACTAGGACTAAACCAGGATTAAAAACAGGACTAAACCAGGACTAAACTAGGACTAAACCCGGACTAAACTAGGACTAAACCAGGACTAAACCAGGACTAAACTACGACTAAACAGGACTAAACCAGGACTAAACCAGGACTGAACAGGACTAAACCAAGTCTAAACCAGGACTAAACCAGGACTAAACCAGGACTAAACCAGGACTAAACCAGGACTAAACCAGGACTGAACCAGGACTAAACCAGGACTAAACCAGGACTGAACCAGGACTAAACCAGGACTAAACCAGGACTGAACCAGGACTGAACCAGGATTAAATCAGGACTAAACCAGGACTGAACCAGGACAAAACCAGGACAAAACCAGGACAAAACCAGGACTAAACCAGGACTAAACCAGGACTGAACCAGGACTGAACCAGGACTGAACCAGGACTAAACCAGGACTAAACCAGGACTGAACCAGGATTGAACCAGGACTAAACTAGGACTGAACCAGGACTGAACCAGGACTGAACCAGGACTAAACCAGGATTAAACCAGGACTAAACCAGGACTAAACAGGACAAAACCAGGACTAAACTAGGACTAAATCAGGACTAAACTAGGACTAAACCAGGACTAAACCAGGACTAAACTAGGACTGAACTAGGACTGAACCAGGACTAAACCAGGACTAAATCAGGACTAAACCAGGACTGAACCAGGACTGAACCAGGACTAAACCAGGACTAAATCAGGACTAAACAGGACTGAACCAGGACTAAATCAGGACTAAACTAGGACTAAACCAGGACTAAACCAGGACTAAACTAGGACTGAACTAGGACTGAACCAGGACTAAACCAGGACTAAATCAGGACTAAACCAGGACTGAACCAGGACTGAACCAGGACTGAACCAGGACTAAACCAGGACTAAATTAGGACTAAACAGGACTGAACCAGGACTAAACCAGGACTAAACGGGACTAAACCAGGACTAAACTAGGACTAAACCAGGATTAAAAACAGGACTAAACCAGGACTAAACTAGGACTAAACCAGGGCTGAACAGGACTAAACCAAGTCTAAACCAGGACTAAACCAGGACTAAACCAGGACTAAACCAGTACTGAACCAGGACTAAACCAGGACTAAACCAGGACTAAACCAGGACTGAACCAGGACTAAACCAGGACTGAACCAGGACTAAACCAGGACTAAACTAGGACTAAACTAGGACTAAACCAGGACTGAACCAGGACTGAACCAGGACTAAACCAGGACTAAACCAGGACTAAACTAGGACTAAACCAGGACTAAACACGACTAAACCAGGACTAAACCAGGACTAAACCAGGACTGAACCAGGACTAAACCAGGACTAAACCAGGACTAAACGGGACTAAACCAGGACTAAACTAGGACTGAACCAGGACTGAACCAGGACTGAACCAGGACTAAACTAGGACTGAACCAGGACTGAACCAGGACTGAACCAGGACTAAACAGGACTAAACCAGGACTAAACTAGGACTAAACCAGGACTAAACCAGGACTGAACAGGACTAAACCAAGTCTAAACCAAGTCTAAACCAGGACTAAACCAGGACTAAACCAGGACTAAACCAGTACTGAACCAGGACTAAACCAGGACTAAACCAGGACTAAACCAGGACTGACCCAGGACTAAACCAGGACTGAACCAGGACTGAACCAGGATTAAATCAGGACTAAACCACGACTGAACCAGGACTAAACCAGGACTAAATCAGGACTAAATCAGGACTAAAGCAGGACTAAAGCAGGACTAAACCAGGACTGAACCACGTCTAAACCAGGACTAAACCAGGACTAAACCAGGACTAAACCAGGACTGAACCAGCACTAAACTAGGACTGAACCAGGACTGAACCAGGACTAAACCAGGACTGAACCAGGACTAAACCAGGACTAAACTAGGACTAAACTAGGACTGAACTAGGACTGAACCAGGACTGAACCAGGACTGAACCAGGACTAAACTAGGACTAAACCAGGACTAAACCAGGACTAAACCAGGACTAAACCAGGACTAAACACGACTAAACCAGGACTAAACCAGGACTGAACCAGGACTGAACCAGGACTAAACCAGGACTAAACCAGGACTAAACCAGGACTAAACTAGGACTGAACCAGGACTGAACCAGGACTAAACCTGGACTAAACTAGGACTAAGCCAGGACTAAACTAGGACTAAACCAGGACTAAACCAGGACTAAACACGACTAAACCAGGACTGAACCAGGACTAAACCAGGACTAAACCAGGACTGAACCAGGACTGAACCAGGACTAAACTAGGACTAAACCAGGACTGAACCCAACAAAACCTGCTCCAGGATTCTGGACTGGTCCAGGTCTGGGCTCGTGCTGAAAGCTTCACTCAGAGCCACATCTGGTCCCAATGTGCAGCTGATAAAGAACATACCAGAGGGACTACGTCAGAACTAAACCAGGACTAGACCAGGACTGAACCAGGACTAAACCAGGGACTTCAGTGGTGCAGCAGAGTCGGAGTCAGCTCAGGTCAGACTGCTGTTGTGCCCTTTAGCAGGACACTCTGGTCATACGCACTGAGGGAACTACATCCCCCATGATGCTTTGCTCTTAGACAACAGAGGGAATAATGTCGCCCCGGAATGTCGGAGAAATCCGAGTCCGGTCTCCAAGTTTCCTTGCAACAGTCGAGGAAATAAGGACGGAGAAAACCAGGACTAAACCAGGACTAAACCAGGACTAAACCAGGACTAAACCAGGACTGAACCAGGACTAAACCAGGACTAAACCAGGACTAAACCAGGACTAAAGCAGGACTAAACCAGGACTAAACCAGGACTGAACCAGGACTAAACTTTCTGTCGGCACTTTGACTTTTACATGTTCAGATAAACCGTGTCCAGTGAGGTTAAAGTCTAAATTCAATTTGGGGAAAGTTCATTTTCTACGAGTTCAAAGTTCAGTTCACAAATTTCAAAATGAACTAACCCGGTCTCCCTCTGGTCCTAACCCGGTCTCCCTCTGGTCCTAACCCGGTCTCCCTCTGGTCCTAACCCGGTCTCCCTCTGGTCCTAACCCGGTCTCCCTCTGGTCCTAACCCGGTCTCCCTCTGGTCCTAACCCGGTCTCACTCTGGTCCTAACCCGGTCTCCCTCTGGTCCTAACCCGGTCTTTCTCTGGTCCTAACCCGGTCTCTCTCTGGTCCTAACCCGGTCTCCCTCTGGTCCTAACCCGGTCTCCCTCTGGTCCTAACCCGGTCTCCCTCTGGTCCTAACCCGGTCTCTCTCTGGTCCTAACCCGGTCTTTCTCTGGTCCTAACCCGGTCTCTCTCTGGTCCTAACCCGGTCTCCCTCTGGTCCTAACCCGGTCTCTCTCTGGTCCTAACCCGGTCTCCCTCTGGTCCTAACCCGGTCTCTCTCTGGTCCTAACCCGATCTCCCTCCGGTCCTAACCCGGTCTCCCTCTGGTCCTAACCCGGTCTTTCTCTGGTCCTAACCCGGTCTCTCTCTGGTCCTAACCCGGTCTCCCTCTGGTCCTAACCCGGTCTCTCTCTGGTCCTAACCCGGTCTCCCTCTGGTCCTAACCCGGTCTCCCTCTGGTCCTAACCCGGTCTCTCTCTGGTCCTAACCCGGTCTCTCTCTGGTCCTAACCCGGTCTCTCTCTGGTCCTAACCCGGTCTCCCTCTGGTCCTAACCCGGTCTCTCTCTGGTCCTAACCCGGTCTCTCTCTGGTCCTAACTCGGTCTCTCTCTGGTCCTAACCCGGTCTCCCTCTGGTCCTAACCCGGTCTCTCTCTGGTCCTAACCCGGTCTCCCTCTGGTCCTAACCCGGTCTCCCTCTGGTCCTAACCCGGTCTCTCTCTGGTCCTAACCCGATCTCCCTCCGGTCCTAACCCGGTCTCCCTCCGGTCCTAACCCGGTCTCCCGCTGGTCCTAACCCGGTCTCTCTCTGGTCCTAACCCGGTCTCCCGCTGGTCCTAACCCGGTGTCTCTCCGGTCCTAACCCGGTCTCCCGCTGGTCCTAACCCGGTCTCTCTCCGGTCTTAACCCGGTTTCTCTCTGGTCCTAACCCGGTCTCCCTCTGGTCCTAACCCGGTCTCTCTCTGGTCCTAACTCGGTCTCTCTCTGGTCCTAACCCGGTCTCCCTCTGGTCCTAACCCGGTCTCTCTCTGGTCCTAACCCGGTCTCCCTCTGGTCCTAACCCGGTCTCCCTCTGGTCCTAACCCGGTCTCCCTCTGGTCCTAACCCGGTCTCTCTCTGGTCCTAACCCGGTCTCTCTCTGGTCCTAACCCGGTCTCCCGCTGGTCCTAACCCGGTCTCTCTCTGGTCCTAACCCGGTCTCCCGCTGGTCCTAACCCGGTCTCTCTCCGGTCTTAACCCGGTTTCTCTCTGGTCCTAACCCGGTCTCTCTCTGGTCCTAACCCGGTCTCTCTCTGGTCCTAACCTGGTCTCCCTCCGGTCCTAACCCGGTCTCTCTCTGGTCCTAACCCGGTCTCCCTCCGGTCCTAACCCGGTCTCTCTCCGGTCCTAACCCGGTCTCCCTCCGGTCCTAACCCGGTCTCTCTCCGGTCCTAACCCGGTCTCTCTCCGGTCCTAACCCGGTCTCCCTCTGGTCCTAACCCGGTCTCCCTCCGGTCCTAACCCGGTCTCCCTCCGGTCCTAACCCGGTCTCCCTCTGGTCCTAACCCGGTCTCCCTCCGGTCCTAACCCGGTCTCTCTCCGGTCCTAACCCGGTCTCTCTCCGGTCCTAACCCGGTCTCCCTCCGGTCCTAACCCGGTCTCCCTCCGGTCCTAACCCGGTCTCCCTCCGGTCCTAACCCGGTCTCCCTCTGGTCCTAACCCGGTCTCCCTCTGGTCCTAACCCGGTCTCCCTCCGGTCCTAACCCGGTCTCCCTCCGGTCCTAACCCGGTCTCCCTCCGGTCCTAACCCGGTCTCTCTCCGGTCCTAACCCGGTCTCCCTCCGGTCCTAACCCGGTCTCTCTCTGGTCCTAACCCGGTCTCCCTCTGGTCCTAACCCGGTCTCTCTCCGGTCCTAACCCGGTCTCTCTCCGGTCCTAACCCGGTCTCCCTCCGGTCCTAACCCGGTCTCTCTCTGGTCCTAACCCGGTCTCCCGCTGGTCCTAACCCGGTCTTTCTCTGGTCCTAACCCGGTCTCTCTCTGGTCCTAACCCGGTCTCTCTCTGGTCCTAACCCGGTCTCCCTCTGGTCCTAACCCGGTCTCCCTCTGGTCCTAACCCGGTCTCCCTCTGGTCCTAACCCGGTCTCCCTCTGGTCCTAACCCGGTCTCTCTCCGGTCCTAACCCGGTCTCCCTCTGGTCCTAACCCGGTCTCCCTCCGGTCCTAACCCGGTCTCCCTCCGGTCCTAACCCGGTCTCTCTCCGGTCCTAACCCGGTCTCCCTCTGGTCCTAACCCGGTCTCCCTCTGGTCCTAACCCGGTCTCCCTCCGGTCCTAACCCGGTCTCCCTCCGGTCCTAACCCGGTCTCCCTCCGGTCCTAACCCGGTCTCTCTCCGGTCCTAACTCGGTCTCCCTCTGGTCCTAACCCGGTCTCCCTCCGGTCCTAACCCGGTCTCTCTCCGGTCCTAACTCGGTCTCTCTCCGGTCCTAACTCGGTCTCTCTCTGGTCCTAACCCGGTCTCTCTCTGGTCCTAACCCGGTCTCCCTCTGGTCCTAACCCGGTCTCCCTCCGGTCCTAACCCGGTCTCTCTCCGGTCCTAACTCGGTCTCCCTCTGGTCCTAACCCGGTCTCTCTCTGGTCCTAACCCGGTCTCTCTCTGGTCCTAACCTGGTCTCCCTCTGGTCCTAACCCGGTCTCTCTCTGGTCCTAACCCGGTCTCTCCCTGGTCTCGGTCCATCTCTGGTCTTGGTCCAGGTCTGGTTCCAGAATCGCCGGGCGAAGTTCCGCAGAAACGAGCGGGCGATGTTGGCGAGCAAAAACGCGTCGCTGCTGAAGTCGTTTTCCGGAGACGTGACGGTGGAACAGCCGATCGTGCCCCGGCCCGCCCCCCGACCCAACGACTACCTGAGCTGGGGCGGGGCCTCGTACAGGTGAGACTAAACCAGGACTAAACCAGGACTGAACCAGAACTGAACCAGAACTAAACCAGGGCTATAACGGGACCGGACTGGGACTATAACAGGACCAGACCAGGACTATAACGGGACTATAACAGGACTGAAGCAGGACTGAACAGGACTAAACTAGGACTAAACCTGGACTACAGCAGGTCTAAACCAGGACTACAGCAGGTTTAAACCAGGACTAAACCAGGACTAAACCAGGACTAAACCAGGACTGAACCAGGACTAAACCAGGACTGAACCAGGACTAAACCAGGACTGAACCAGGACTAAACCCGGACTGAACCAGGACTACAGCAGGTCTAAACCAGGACTAAACCAGGACTACAGCAGGTCTAAACCAGGTCTAAACCAGGACTGAACCAGGACTACAGCAGGTCTAAACCAGGACTAAACCAGGACTAAACCAGGACTAAACCAGGACTAAAACAGGACTGAACCAGGACTACAGCAGGTCTAAACCAGGACTACAGCAGGTCTAAACCAGGACTACAGCAGGTCTAAACCAGGACTACAGCAGGTCTCAGTCGGATTCAAACAGGAAGTGAGTTTCATGCCTGAGACCAAAGTTCTGATCTTTTCATTTCCTGGAATCAATCCTGAACATTCCAGAGGAGAGGAGGAGAGGAGAGAGGAGGAGAGGAGAGGAGGAGAGGAGAGAGGAGGAGAGGAGAGAGGAGAGGAGGAGAGGAGAGAGGAGAGGAGAGGAGGAGAGTTGAGGAGGAGAGGAGAGGAGGAGAGGAGGAGAGGGGGAGGAGGAGGAGAGGAGAGGAGGAGAGGAAGAGGATGAGAGGAGGAGGAGAGGGGAGGAGGAGGAGAGGAGAGAAGAGGAGAGGATCAGAGGAGAGAGGAGAGGAGGAGGAGGAGGATGAGAGGAGGAGAGGAGGAGAGGAGAGGAGAGGAGGAGAGGAGGAGAGGAGGAGAGGAGAGAGGAGAGGAGAGGAGAGGAGGAGAGGAGAGGAGAGAGGATGAGAGGAGGAGAGAGGAGAGGAGGAGAGGAGAGAGAAGAGGAGAGGATCAGAGGAGAGAAGAGGAGAGGAGGAGAGGATAGAGGAGGAGAGGAGAGGAGGAGAGGAGAGAGAAGAGGAGAGAGGAGGAGAGGAGAGAGGAGAGGAGAGAGGAGGAGAGGAGAGAGAAGAGGAGAGGAGAGAGGAGGAGAGGAGAGAGGAGAGGAGAAAGAAGAGGAGAGGAGAGAGGAGAGGAGAGAGAAGAGGAGAGAGGAGGAGAGGAGGAGAGAAGAGGACTAAAGAAGGACTAAACCTGGACTAAACCAGGACTAAACCTGGACTAAACCTGGACTAAACCAGGACTAAACCCAGCCCAGGGGTTCAGAGTCAGTCTCAGGTTCAGAGTCAGTCTCAGGTTCAGTGAGTCAGTCTCAGGTTCAGAGTCAGTCTCAGGTTCAGAGTCAGTCTCAGGTTCAGTGAGTCAGACTCAGGTTCAGAGTCAGTCTCAGGTTCAGAGTCAGTCTCAGGTTCAGTGAGTCAGTCTCAGGTTTAGTGAGTCAGTCTCAGGTTCAGAGTCTGTCTCAGGTTCAGAGTCAGTCTCAGGTTCAGTGAGTCAGTCTCAGGTTCAGTGAGTCAGTCTCAGGTTCAGAGTCAGTCTCAGGTTCAGTGAGTCAGTCTCAGGTTCAGTGAGTCAGTCTCAGGTTCAGTGAGTCAGACTCAGGTTCAGAGTCAGTCTCAGGTTCAGAGTCAGTCTCAGGTTCAGTGAGTCAGTCTCAGGTTCAGTGAGTCAGTCTCAGGTTCAGAGTCAGTCTCAGGTTCAGAGTCAGTCTCAGGTTCAGTGAGTCAGTCTCAGGTTCACTGAGTCAGTCTCAGGTTCAGAGTCAGTCTCAGGTTCAGTGAGTCAGTCTCAGGTTCAGTGAGTCAGTCTCAGGTTCAGTGAGTCAGACTCAGGTTCAGAGTCAGTCTCAGGTTCAGAGTCAGTCTCAGGTTCAGTGAGTCAGTCTCAGGTTTAGTGAGTCAGTCTCAGGTTCAGAGTCTGTCTCAGGTTCAGTGAGTCAGTCTCAGGTTTAGTGAGTCAGTCTCAGGTTCAGTGAGTCAGTCTCAGGTTCAGTGAGTCAGTCTCAGGTTCAGAGTCTGTCTCAGGTTTAGTGAGTCAGTCTCAGGTTCAGTGAGTCTGTCTCAGGTTCAGTGAGTCAGTCTCAGGTTCAGAGTCAGTCTCAGGTTCAGAGTCAGTCTCAGGTTCAGAGTCTGTCTCAGGTTCAGTGAGTCAGTCTCAGGTTTAGTGAGTCAGTCTCAGGTTCAGTGAGTCAGTCTCAGGTTCAGTGAGTCAGTCTCAGGTTTAGTGAGTCAGTCTCAGGTTCAGAGTCTGTCTCAGGTTCAGTGAGTCAGTCTCAGGTTCAGAGTCAGTCTCAGGTTTAGTGAGTCAGTCTCAGGTTCAGAGTCTGTCTCAGGTTCAGTGAGTCAGTCTCAGGTTCAGAGTCAGTCTCAGGTTCAGTGAGTCAGTCTCAGGTTCAGAGTCAGTCTCAGGTTCAGAGTCAGTCTCAGGTTCAGAGTCTGTCTCAGGTTCAGTGAGTCAGTCTCAGGTTCAGAGTCAGTCTCAGGTTCAGAGTCAGTCTCAGGTTCAGAGTCAGTCTCAGGTTCAGAGTCTGTCTCAGGTTCAGTGAGTCAGTTTCAGGTTCAGAGTCAGTCTCAGGTTCAGAGTCAGTCTCAGGTTCAGAGTCAGTCTCAGGTTCAGAGTCAGTCTCAGGTTCAGTGAGTCAGTCTCAGGTTCAGAGTCTGTCTCAGGTTCAGTGAGTCAGTCTCAGGTTCAGTGAGTCAGTCTCAGGTTCAGAGTCAGTTTCAGGTTCAGAGTCAGTCTCAGGTTTAGTGAGTCAGTCTCAGGTTCAGAGTCAGTCTCAGGTTCAGAGTCAGTTTCAGGTTCAGAGTCAGTCTCAGGTTCAGTGAGTCAGTCTCAGGTTCAGAGTCAGTCTCAGGTTCAGAGTCAGTTTCAGGTTCAGAGTCAGTCTCAGGTTCAGTGAATCTGCAGATGAAACTCGAGGAGCTCAGAACCTCCAACAAGAACCACTGACCTGAACTGTTGGGGTTTTGATAAAGATACTAATGTCTGCACTTTTCTTCCTCTTCCTCCTCCTCCTCCCCTCTTCTCCTCTCCTCTCTTCCTCCTCTCCTCCTTCTCCTCCTCCTCCTCTCCTCCTTCTCCTTCTCCTCCTCCTCTCTCCTCTCCTCCTCCTCCTCTCCTCCTCCTCTCCTCTCCTCTCTCCTCTCCTCCTCCTCCTCTCCTCCTCCTCTCTCCTCTCTCCTCCTCTCCTCCTCTCTCCTCTCCTCCTCTCTCCTCCTCTCTCCTCCTCTCCTCTCCTCCTCTCTTCTCTCTTCTCCTCTCTCCTCCTCTCTCCTCCTCCTCTCTTCCTCCTCTCTCTTCTCTCTCCTCCTCTCTCCTCCTCTCTCCTCCTCTCCTTCTCCTCCTCTTCTTTCCTCCTCTCCTCTCCCCTCCTCCTCTCTCCTCCTCTCCTCTCCCCTCCTCCTCTCTCCTCCTCTCCTCTCCTCCTCTCCTCTGTCCTCCTCTCCTCTCCTCTCTCCTCCTCCTCTTCCTCCTCTCCTCCCTCTCTTCTCTCTCCTCCTCTCCTCTCTCCTCCTTCTCTCCTCTCCTCTTCCTTCTCTCCTCCTTCTCCTCCTCCTCTTCCCCTCTTCTCCTCTTCCTCTCCTCTCCTCCTTCTCCTCTCCTCCTTCTCTTCCTCCTCCTCTCCTTCTCCTCCTCCCCTCTTCTCCTCTCCTCTCTTCCTCCTCTCCTCCTCTCCTCTCTCCTCCTCCTCTCTTCTCTCTCCTCCTCTCTCCTCCTCTCTCCTCCTCCCCTCTTCTCCTCTCCTCTCTTCCTCCTCTCCTCTCCTCTCTCCTCCTCCTCTCTTCTCTCTCCTCCTCTCTCCTCCTCTCTCCTCCTCTCCTCTCCTCTCTCCTCCTCTCTCCTCCTCTCTCCTCCTCTCCACTCCTCTCTCCTCCTCTCTCCTCTCTCCTCTCCTCTCTCCTCCTCTCTCCTCCTCTCTCCTCTCCTCCTCCTCTCCTCCTCTCCTCCTCCTCTCCTCCTCTCCTCCTCTTTCAGTGCGATGGCGTCTTATCCTCCTTCCTGTTCAAACACGACGTCGTCTCAGGGCATGAACATGGCAAACAGCATCGCCAACCTGCGCCTGAAGGCCAAAGAGTACAGCCTCAACCAGGTGCCCACCGTCAACTAGGCCGCCTACTGCAGTACTGCAGTACTACTGCAGTACTGCAGTACTACTGCAGTACTGCAGTACTACTGCAGTACTACTGCAGTACTACTGCAGTACTACAACTACACATACTGCAGCACCCGTGGAAGGACACGAGCAACGTCTGTGTTTCTGTGGAGCGCCACCTTTGGACTAAAGCCCTATGTCGAGCCCGGTCTAAACCTGGACTAAACCTGGTCTAAACCTGGTCTAAACCTGGACTAAACCTGGTCTAAACCTGGACTAAACCCGGTCTATGCTCGGACTACATCTGGATCCTGGATTGATCATTTCACGTGTAAAAATGAAGACTTGACTTGAATTTTTGTGGATTACAGCTTCAGATTAAAAAGCTTTTGTGCCTTTGCAGTCCACACCTGGATTTGAGAACTGAACTGAACCTGGTCTAAACCTGGTCTAAACCTGGTCTAAACCTGGACTAAACTGGGTCTATACCTGACCTACGTCTGGACTACACTGGGTCTAAACCAGGTCTATGTCGAAAGACACAGATTAAAACCTGCACACCTGGTTTAGACTAAACCTGGACTAAACCTGGACTAAACCTGGTCTGAACCTGGTCTGAACCTGGACTGTTCTTGGACTAAACCAGGTTCCTGGGAGTTGTTCAGACGTCTTTGTGTTTGTTGATTCTGTTTTCAGATTTTTGAAAACTGAAAAAAACAAACTTTTGAAACCAAAGACAGAAGCTCGTGACCAAAGCAGTTTATTTTAAAGTCGTACTATGCAACATTTCTGGTGTCTCCGAGGGACCACGACACAGCTCAGGTCTGTGGAGATCTGTTTAATGCCACATTGTGAAACATTCCAGCCAAAGGCGACAAGCAAATCAAATCATCAAATGACTTTTTAAACAAATGAAGATTTTCAATGACCAAATCCTCACAAACCAATCACAGACCTGGACTCGGCCCTCGTCCAATCACAGACCTGGACTGGGCCCTCGTCCAATCACAGACCTGGACTGGGCCCTCGTCCTATCACAGACCTGGACTGGGCCCTCGTCCAATCACAGACCTGGACTCGGCCCTCGTCCAATCACAGACCTGGACTGGGCCCTCGTCCAATCACAGACCTGGACTGGGCCCTCGTCCTATCACAGACCTGGACTGGGCCCTCGTCCAGTCACAGACCTGGACTGGGCCCTCGTCCTATCACAGACCTGGACTGGGCCCTCGTCCAGTCACAGACCTGGACTCGGCCCTCGTCCAATCACAGACCTGGACTTGGCCCTCGTCCAATCACAGACCTGGACTTGGCCCTCGTCCAATCACAGACCTGGACTGGGCCCTCGTCCAATCACAGACCTGGACTTGGCCCTCGTCCAATCACAGACCTGGACTGGGCCCTCGTCCAATCACAGACCTGAACTCGGCCCTCGTCCAATCACAGACCTGGACTGGGCCCTCGTCCAATCACGTCCTGTCGCCGGGCAGAGTTTCTCTGTTTATATCGACACTGGAGGCCGATAATTTCCGGGACGCACCGATACGATCCCAGTATCAGATATCAGCACCGATACTGAACATTTTGAGAGGATTTTCCTGGACGATATCGATCTGTGCACCGTTTGATTTCACTGAAGAACGAAAAACAATCAAATGTGAAAACTGTTTATTTCATTTTTCCGTTTTAGTGTCAAACAGAAGAACAGAGTTGGAGCTGTTTCCAGTGCTGAATCTGAAGTTTATTTCACCAGTGGAAAACAGTCCTGTTCCTGTTTGAACCCTGATCTTTCCTCCTCTGCTCTGAAGTTCTGCTTCAGCGTCTCATGTTTCTGCTTTTACACCGTTTCCTTTGGCGTCTGAGAAACAGAAAAATGGACTTTTTCAAATGAAATCTTGGAAATCGAGGTCAAAATAATGAAAGAACTGTTTTTCCATCTGATTGTTTTTGCTCTTCATTAAACCAGAGCCAGTGTCACTTCCTCCATCTGCTGATCGCTGTACAGGAAGTCCACAGTCTGGGATCGGCCCAAAGTATCGGTGCGTCACTCGATATTTGCTGTTCTTAGTGAATCTGGTATCGGCTCAGACACATGACGGGACCGAGTCTGGACTAAACCAGGACTAAACCAGGACTGAAGCAGGACTGAACCAGGGCTAAACCAGGGCTAAACCAGGACTAAAGCAGGACTGAACCAGGACTAAACCAGGACTGAACCAGGACTAAAGCAGGACTGAACCAGGACTAAACCAGGACTGAACCAGGACTAAACCAGGACTAAACAAGGACTAAATCAGGACTGAACCAGGACTAAACCAGGACTGAACCAGGACTGAACCAGGACTAAAGCAGGACTAAACCGGGACTAAACCAGGACTGAACCAGGACTAAAGCAGGACTGAACCAGGACTAAACCAGGACTAAACCAGGACTAAACCAGGACTGAACCAGGACTAAACCAGGACTGAACCAGGACTAAACCAGGACTAAACAAGGACTAAATCAGGACTGAACCAGGACTGAACCAGGACTAAACCAGGACTGAACCAGGACTGAACCAGGACTAAAGCAGGACTAAACCGGGACTAAACCAGGACTGAACCAGGACTAAAGCAGGACTAAACCAGGACTAAACCAGGACTAAAGCAGGACTAAAGCAGGACTGAACCAGGACTAAACAAGGACTAAACCAGGACTAAACCAGGACTAAACCAGGACTAAACCAGGACTAAACCAGGACTGAACCAGGACTAAAGCAGGACTAAACCAGGACTAAAGCAGGACTAAAGCAGGACTAAAGCAGGACTGAACCAGGACTAAAGCAGGACTAAACAAGGACTAAATCAGGACTAAACCGGGACTGAACCAGGACTAAAGCAGGACTAAACCGGGACTAAACCAGGACTGAACCAGGACTAAAGCAGGACTAAACCAGGACTAAACCAGGACTGAACCAGGACTAAACCAGGACTAAACAAGGACTAAATCAGGACTGAACCAGGACTGAACCAGGACTAAACCAGGACTGAACCAGGACTGAACCAGGACTAAAGCAGGACTAAACCGGGACTAAACCAGGACTGAACCAGGACTAAAGCAGGACTGAACCAGGACTAAACCAGGACTAAACCAGGACTAAACCAGGACTGAACCAGGACTAAACCAGGACTGAACCAGGACTAAACCAGGACTAAACAAGGACTAAATCAGGACTGAACCAGGACTGAACCAGGACTAAACCAGGACTGAACCAGGACTGAACCAGGACTAAAGCAGGACTAAACCGGGACTAAACCAGGACTGAACCAGGACTAAAGCAGGACTAAACCAGGACTAAACCAGGACTAAAGCAGGACTAAAGCAGGACTGAACCAGGACTAAAGCAGGACTAAACAAGGACTAAACCAGGACTGAACCAGGACTAAACCAGGACTAAACAAGGACTAAATCAGGACTAAAGCAGGACTAAACCAGGACTAAAGCAGGACTAAACCAGGACTAAACCAGGACTAAAGCAGGACTGAACCAGGACTAAATCAGGACTAAACCAGGACTAAACCAGGACTAAACCAGGACTGAACCAGGACTAAAGCAGGACTGAACCAGGACTAAACCAGGACTAAACAAGGACTAAATCAGGACTAAAGCAGGACTAAACCAGGACTAAACCAGGACTGAACCAGGACTGAACCAGGACTAAAGCAGGACTAAACCGGGACTAAACCAGGACTGAACCAGGACTAAAGCAGGACTAAACCAGGACTAAAGCAGGACTAAAGCAGGACTGAACCAGGACTAAACAAGGACTAAACCAGGACTAAAGCAGGACTAAACCAGGACTAAACCAGGACTAAATCAGGACTAAATCAGGACTAAACCAGGACTAAACCAGGACTAAACCAGGACTAAACCAGGACTAAAGCAGGACTAAAGCAGGACTAAACAAGGACTAAACCAGGACTGAACCAGGACTAAACCAGGACTAAACCAGGACTAAACCAGGACTAAACCAGGACTAAACCAGGACTAAAGCAGGACTAAACCAGGACTAAACAAGGACTAAAGCAGGACTAAACCAGGACTAAAGCAGGACTAAAGCAGGACTAAACCAGGACTAAACCAGGACTGAACCAGGACTGAACCAGGACTGAACCAGGACTAAAGCAGGACTAAAGCAGGACTGAACCAGGACTGAACCAGGACTGAACCAGGACTAAAGCAGGACTAAAGCAGGACTAAAGCAGGACTGAACCAGGACTAAATCAGGTTCCTGTGAGTGGTTCAGACGTCTTCATGTTTGTGGAGATTTTTGTGCCGCTGCTTCGCTCTGAAAAACCAAACTTTTGAAGCCAAAGACAGAAGCTCGTGACCAAAGTGTTTTATTTTGCAGCAGGAGTCGGGATCCGGACTCTGCTCACAGATGCAGGGGGAGTGTGGCGCCCCCTGCTGGAAAACGCTCAGTGTTTAAAAGGTGCAATACAAAAGTGTTCCACAGAATGGGAAAGTCCAGACCCCGAAGACTTCCCCGCTCCACTTCTCACACGACACTTCTGCCTCTCGTCACCAGTTTTTTAAAGACTTTTGCTTTTCTGATTTTTTATATTTGATGAACGAATTCTGAACCACGAACTGAAGAACTCTACAAGAGACAAATGTGGATTTTCCTCTGTGCCTTGTGAACCAGGACTAAACCAGGACTAAACCAGGACTGAACCAGGACTAAACCAGGACTAAACCAGGACTGAACCAGGACTAAACCAGGACTGAACCAGGACTGAACCAGGACTGAACCAGGACTAAACCAGGAGCAAATTTAGGTTTGTCATTTTCAAATGTTTTTTTTTTTTTAAACTGGACCAAAAATCTGTGTTTTATTCATATTCCGTATCTCTGAGTCTGAGTGAGTGACGTCTCCACAGCGTCGCTCACATGA
Source organism: Odontamblyopus rebecca (assembly GCA_030686955.1). Classification (NCBI taxonomy): domain Eukaryota; kingdom Metazoa; phylum Chordata; class Actinopteri; order Gobiiformes; family Gobiidae; genus Odontamblyopus; species Odontamblyopus rebecca. Next base: position 41,394,330 of record CM060660.1, on the reverse strand, counting down.
GGCTCCTGTTGCCACGGTTACAGGAGCAAATCTGGAGCCAGGTCCATATTTGGAAATCCTCCCGCAAGTATCATAGCAACACAAGAGCCAATCATGAGTGAGGAGGTTAAATGTGGCGCCTCCTCCTGGCAGAGCTGATGCATCATATATACGGACTATGGACGCGAAAAGGGAGAGAAGGAGCCGGAAGAGTCTCCTGGAGCACTTCCTGTTTGGCACGCGGTGGCTAACGGGTTAGCGGCTAATGGGTTAGCCGCTAACGGGTTAGCCGCTAACGGGTTAGCTTAGTCCACTCATATATACGGACTATGATTTTATTGTGCGGCAAGTTTTAGAGTTTTGAATCTAAATTTCGGATGATTCCCAAACAGCTTTAAGGTCAGACCGTCCTGAGGAACTCAACTTTCAGCTTATAAAATGACTCAAATTCAGAATTCTTAGTAGTTTTTTGCAGTTTGATATTTTGACGTGAATTAAGAAAAAACATCTTGAAACCAGATGCATGATTAAGATGTACAGAATAAAAAATCACATCAATTTTTATGGAGAAACTTAACACACAGTTTCTCCATTTTATTACGCCGCAGTTTGAGTAAATATTTGAACAGTTCATATCAGGGTTCAGACCGGTTTTTAATCATTTTTCAGCTGGTTTTATTATATTTTATTCTTATTTCACATGAGTTTTTTGTGCAGAGGTTTGGAGATTTTTACCCAAAAATGCAAAATCTCAGAAGTGTTGATGTGCAAAATTAGAAACTCAAGTTTGTCGTCTGCAATAAAAACTAAATGTAGAAAAATACAAAAATAATAAACGTAAAGTCTGAGCGTGAAACGTAAAGTCTGAGCGTGAAACGTAAAGTCTGAGCGTGAAACGTAAAGTCTGAGCGTGAAACGTAAAGTCGGAGCGTGAAACGTAAAGTCTGAGCGTGAAACGTAAAGTCTGAGCGTGAAACGTAAAGTCGGAGCGTGAAACGTAAAGTCTGAGCGTGAAACGTAAAGTCGGAGCAGATTGTTTCACATTTTGACCCCTCACAGGAGCCGTGTGGCGCTGGTGTTTCTGTCGTTTTCCTCTGCTGTGGCCACTGGGCAAACGGGAAACATCACAGAAACACATTCATCCCGAATTTCGAGCTTCCGATCATCGTGCAGTGTTTGCCGGGAAGGGCCTCCGGAAAAGTGAGCATCAAACCGCCATGTTTGATTTTCCAGTGGAACCGTCGACTGTAAAAGTGTCGCTGTTTTCAGGTCTTCTGAACCACATCGCTGTTGTTTTCTGGTCACTGTTTTTCTTTGATAAGTTTAAGGCCTCAACTTTTCCTTCTTTGTGGAAAAATGAGCCGTCAGAACCCGAGTCGGAGCAACTGTCACCGAGTCTGAAGGCGAAGAACCAACATTCATGAGCGTCGCTGAAGTTTGGACCTGGAAAGTCGATGCTCTGAAAAATTACCTCAGAAAAAGAAACTTGAAAATTACTGTCGGAAAAGCCGAACTTGTTTCTTTGCCGCCTCGGAGACAGAACTGTTTCCTAAAGCAAGAGTCGAACATTCGTAACCAGGGCTGATCGAGGGATCAGGATTTTGCTTTGTTGTCGCTCCACATACAAAATGTTCGCCTCAGACTCGGGATGAGCTTTTCCTTTGTCGTCCTTCCTGTGTGTCAGTCCTGCCCGTCGCCTTCGCTTTTCACTGTTCTTCAGTTCTGTCGGGAAGGGAAACAGTCTGAACGGAGGTTTGCAGTCACACACATCTGATTCCCTTTTGCAGTTATGGAGTTCGCAAACTTCCGAAGCCCATTTCTCGAGCCGTTTTCCGCTGTTGGGACGTCCAACAACCGCACGATTACGATGTCCAAATCCCATAACTAAAATATGACGACATCAGAACCAGAAACAAAAGCGATGTGGTTCAAAAGGCCTGAAAAGATCGGCTTTGACAACAGACGCTTCCACTGGGAAATCAAACATGGAGGTTTGATGCTCACTTTTCCGGACGGCCCTTCCCGGCAAACACTGCGTGATGACCGAGTCCTCCGAGTGTCACCGATTAAGAAAACTGTGTGTGTCACTTGATGAATTCATGTGCATGATTGTGACTCCGTCTTTCGTTTGTCCTGGAGCGGCTGCTGGTTCTTTCCTACAGACTCTGGTTTGTCGGGTGATTCTTGTACAGTTTTTGTTTTGGAGCTTGTGTAAAAGGTGCGGGTCCCGTATACGGACGACACTATTGTACTTCACATGTATTTGTACCAGATTAACTCAAATATATCGATGAAATATGAATAAACATTTTCCAACAGTGTCTCTGCAGAACTTCACTTCCCAAAGTTCCACTAAAGTGTTTTATATTTGTAGATTAGAGCGAGACGGAGATTTCCCCACAGCGTTTGAAATGTCCCGCCCCTTTTTTACACACACATTTACACACATTTACACACTACACACATTTACACACATTTACACACACGTTTACACACATTTACACACACGTTTACACACATTTACACACACATTTACACATGCATTTACACACGTTTACACACATTTACACACATTTACACAGGTTTACACACATTTACACACACACATTTACACACATTTACACACGTTTACACACATTTACACACACGTTTACACACATTTATTCACGTTTACACACATTTATACACATTTACACACATTTATACACATTTACACACATTTATACACATTTATACACATTTACACACATTTACACACACATTTATACACATTTACACACATTTACACACACATTTATACACATTTACACACATTTACACACATTTACACACATGTTTACATACATTTACACACACGTTTACACACATTTACACACGTTTACACACATTTACACACATTTATACACATTTACACGCATTTACACACACATTTACACACATGTTTACATACATTTACACACACGTTTACACACATTTACACACACGTTTACACACATTTACACACACATTTACACACATTTATACACATTTACACACATTTACACAGACATTTACACACATGTTTACACATTTACACACACGTTTACACACATTTACACACACATTTACACACATTTACACACATTTATACACATTTACACACATTTATACACATTTATACACATTTACACACACATTTATACACATTTATACACATTTATACACATTTACACACATTTACACACATGTTTACATACATTTACACACACGTTTACACACATTTACACACATTTACACACGTTTACACACATTTACACGCACATTTACACACATTTATACACATTTACACACATTTACACACACATTTACACACATGTTTACATACATTTACACACACGTTTACACACATTTACACACACGTTTACACACATTTACACACATTTATACACATTTACACACATTTACACAGACATTTACACACTTTACACACATGTTTACACATTTACACACACGTTTACACACATTTACACACATTTACACACATGTTTACATACATTTACACACACGTTTACACACATTTACACACACGTTTACACACATTTACACACACATTTACACACATTTATACACATTTACACACATTTATACACATTTACACACATGTTTACACACATTTACACACACATTTACACACATTTATACACATTTACACACATTTATACACATTTACACACATGTTTACACACATTTACACACACGTTTACACATTTACACACACATTTATACACATTTACACACATTTACACACACATTTACACACATGTTTACACACATTTACACACATTTAAACATTTACACACACGTTTACACACATTTACACACACATTTACACACACGTTTACACACATTTACACACATTTACGCATTTACACACATTTACACACTACACACATTTACACACGTTTACAGACATTTACACATTTACACACATGTTTACACACATTTACACACACGTTTACACACATTTACACATTAACACACACATTTACACATTTACACACACATTTACACACATTTACACACGTTTACACACATTTACACATTTACACACATTTACACACACGTTTACACACATTTACACATTTACACACACATTTACACATTAACACACACATTTACACACACGTTTACACATTTACACACGTTTACACACATTTACACACATTTACACACTACACGCATTTACACATTTACACACACGTTTACACACACGTTTACACACATTTACACACACATTTACACACACGTTTACACACATTTACACACACATTTACACACACGTTTACACACATTTACACACACGTTTACACACATTTACACACACATTTACACACACGTTTACACACATTTACACACACATTTACACACACGTTTACACACATTTACACAGGTTTAATTCAATTCAATTCAATTTATTTTGTAGCGCCCAAAATCGCAACAACAGTTTCCTCTAAGGGCGTTCCAAGATTTGGATGAGTAAAACATACACACAGACATATCAGAACAGGAATAAACAACATTCATGTAAAACAGCAAATGAAACATGGTCCAGTCATCCCCTGTCCTTAGACCCTCCTTCTCAGCAAGGAAAAACTCCAAAAAACCCAGGGTCCTGGGAAAAAGAAGAAACCTCGGGGAGAACTACAGTGAAGGAGAGATCCACTCCCATGGACGGACAGGCTATAGATGTCCAGGCCCGTGGGCCAGTTCAGTATGACCACAGCTACCCAGGTGGGGAAGGAGCCGGGGAGGAGGAGGAGCCGGGCGAGGAGGAGGAGGCGGGCGAGGAGGAGGAGAGGGGTGAGGGGGAGGAGAGGGGCGAGGAGGAGGAGCCAGGCGAGGAGGAGGAGCCAGGCAAAGAGGAGGAGCCAGGCGAGGAGGAGGAGCCAGGCGAGGAGGAGGAGCCAGGCGAGGAGGAGGAGAGAGGTCCAGCTGCCATCAGGCGTCTGAAAGAGTTCCACTCCACAGGGGAGTGGGACAGGGGACAACATGTGAATAGCAATGAACAAACTACAGATGAGAACATAGTGAGTGATGCTGATGAGAAAATAGGAGGAAACAGAGGACAGTGCTCAGGTTGCCACACTTCCCCCAGCTTGTTATCTCCTGCAGCAGCTTATCTTAGTGACATCAACTAAGTAACCTGGTCATAAGCTATTCCGAAGAGGAAGGTTTTAAGCCTGGTCTTAAATAAAGAGACTGTGGAGCCTGTTTAACACCAACAGGGAGTTGATTCCATAACACAGGAGCTTGGTAACTGAAGGCTCTCCCCCCACTGTACTTTTAGACACTCTAGGAACCACTAATAATCCTGCATTCTGAGAGCGAAGTGCTCTATTTGGCTGATAGGGGACAATGGCATCCTGAAGATATGATGGGGCCATATTGTTTAAGGCTTTGTATGTCAGGAGGAGAACTTTGAATTTAATTCTAAACTCGACAGGAAGCCAGTGCAGTGATTTTAACACAGGACTGATGTGATCACGTCTTTTAGTTCCTGTTAGGACTCTGGCCGCTGCATTTTGGACCAACTGGAAGCTTCTTAAAGTACCTTTAGTGCAGACGGCGAGCAGAGAATTACAGTAATCTAGTCTGGATGTAACAAATGCAGGGATAAGTTTTTCAGCATCATTTTTAGGCAAAATTTTTCTGATTTTAGTTATGTTTCGCAGGTGAAAATATGCAGTTTTACAAGCTTGGTTTATATGAGCTGTGAATGAGAGATTTTGGTCAAATACGACTCCAAGGTTTTTTACAGTAGAGCTGGAGGCTATACTCACATTGTCAAGTGAGATTATCTGGTCTGACAGAGAATCTCTCTGACCTTTAGGACCGACAACAATGACCTCTGTTTTTTCAGGGTTTAAGAGCAGGTAATTCAGGGTCATCCAGGTTTTGATGTCCTTCACACAGGCACTGAGCTTATCGATTTGATCTGATTTGGTTTCATTGATAAGTACAGCTGAGTGTCATCAGCATAGCAGTGGAAATTAATGCCATGTTTTCTGATAATGTTACCTAATGGCAACATATACAGAGTAAACAGGATTGGACCAAGCACAGATCCTTGTGGAACACCACAAGCTACTTTAGAGCAGGGAGAGGTGCACTGGTTTACACTAACAAACTGGTACCTATCTGATAGAGAGGATTTAAACCATTTGAGGGCGGTCCCTCTGACACCTATGTCACATTCTAACCTCTGCAGTAGAAGATTCGAGACAGGTCTGTAGTTGGCTAGTTCATCAGGATTTAAGCTAGGTTTTTTCAACAGCGGTTTAATTACAGCATATTTAAAGGACTGAGGAACAAAGCCATTTTCTAATGACATATTTATTATGTTATGGATGGAACCTATTATTAGGTGGAGCTTCTTTGAGGAGTTTGACTGGAATAGGGTCGAGCAAACAAGTTGATGGTTTGGACGACATGATGACTGAGGTAATCTCCACCTCATCGACAGGAGTAAATTTGTCTCATGCTGTTAGAGGGTTTATGTGGGATATTGGTGTTACAGACTGGATTTGCTGAATTTGCTCGGGGCTGATTTTTGGAGTGGCTTCGTTGATCTTGTCTCTAATGGTGTAATTTTGTAATCGAAGAATTCAAGAAAGTCACAACTGAACTTTGAGGGGAGAAGAGACTCAGGGGCAGTGTGCGAGTTTGTCAGCCTGGCTACAGTGCTGAACAGAAATCTGGGGTTGCTTTTGTTTACTTCTATTAGGTTTGAATAGTATCTGGTTTGTGCTTTTGGCAGAGCGGCCTTATAAGAGAGCAGGCAGAGCTTCCATGCCTTCAGAGACTGCTCGGAGCGCGAGCGGCGCCAGAGCTTCTCTGTGCGTCTCACGTGTTGTTTGAGTGATCACAGTTCTGGAGTAAACCAAGGAGCCGGAGGTCTTGGTTTAATGCTTTTCTGTTTTAGCGGAGCTGCAACATCGAGAGCAGATTTTAAGGTGAGCATTGTCCTATCAACAAACTGATCCATGATAATTGGATTAAAGTTGTTCTCATTGTCACAGGGCATATCATTTAATACTGGCTCCATTATTTCTTTGAACTCGGCTACTGATTTTTCTGATATTGTTCTTTTCATTATAGTTTTCTCCTGCAGAGCTGGATAGTCTTTTAGTACGAATTGAAAGGTAATTAAAAAATGGTCAGAGAGTAAAGGGTTTTGAGGAATTACAATTAAATCACTAATCTCAATACCATAAGTTAGGACGAGATCCAGAGTGTGATTGTGACAGTGAGTCGGCTTGTTCACACTCTGGGTAAAACCGACCCCATCCAGGAGAGCACCAAAAGCACTGCTGAGGCTCACTGCTGTTATCAACATGAATGTTGAAATCTCCAACTATAACAATCCTTTCCCATTCCAAAACTAAACTTGAAATAAAGTCAGAAAACTCTGTCAGAAACTCGGCATAAGGACCAGGAGGTCGGTAGATTGTTATAAATATAACAGCTTTTTGGTTTTTCCAGTTGGTGCACGTAATAGATAGTGCGAGGCTTTCAAAGGGGCAGAATGTATAATTAGATTTGAGGCTGAGAATTAGGCTGGAGTGAGAAATGACGGCCACACCGCCACCTCCACCTGTGCTCCTGGCACTTTGAAAGTTCACGTGACTTGGAGGTGTAGATTCGTTTAGTCTAACATAATCATTTTCCTGAAGCCATGTTTCAGTTAAAGCTAGAAGATCAATATTAAAGTCACCAATTAATTCATTTATTAAAAGAGATTTGGAGGAGAGGGACCTGATGTTTAGCAGTCCACATTTTACACACTTATTTTGTTTATTTGCGACACATGTATTTATTTTTATTAAGTTATGAGGTCTGACGCCTTTCCTATCAGAGTTCAGTTGACTTTTATTTGTGTTTTTTATACATTTATTTTGTTTATTTGCGATGCATGTATTTATTTTTATTAAGTTAAGTTACACACATTTACACATTTACACACACGTTTACACACATTTACACACACTGACACACACTGACACACGCTTACACACACATTTACACACACGTTTACACACATTTACACATTAACACACACATTTACACATTTACACACACGTTTACACACATTTACACACGTTTACACACATTTACACACATTTACACATTTACACACACGTTTACACACACGTTTACACACATTTACACATTTACACACATTTACACATTTACACACATTTACACATTTACACACATTTACACACACATTTACACACACATTTACACACGTTTACACACATTTACACATTTACACACACGTTTACACACATTTACACATTTACACACACATTTACACACACGTTTACACACACGTTTACACACATTTACACACACATTTACACATTAACACACACATTTACACATTTACACACACGTTTACACATTTACACACATTTACACACGTTTACACACATTTACACACTACACACATTTACACACATTTACACACATTTACACACTACACACATTTACACACACGTTTACACACAGGTTTACACACATTTACAAATTTACACACATTTACAAATTTACACACACATTTACACATTTACACACACGTTTACACAGATTTAGACAGATTTACACATTTACACACACTGACACACACTGACACACACTGACACACACTTACACACACTGACACACACTGACACACACTTAAAGTGAGTGCCTCAGCAGTGCTTTTGGTGCTCTCCTGGATGGGGTCGGTTTTACCCAGAGTGTGAACAAGCCGACTCACTGTCACAATCACACTCTTGACCTCGTCCTAACTTATGGTATTGAGATTAATGATTTAATTGTAATTCCTCAAAACCCTATACTCTCTGACCATTTTTCAATTACCTTCCAATTCGTACTAAAAGACTATCCAGCTCTGCAGGAGAAAACTATAATGAAAAGAACAATATCAGAAAAATCGGTAGCCGAGTTCAAAGAAATGAGCCAGTATTAAATGATATGCCCTGTGACAATGAGAACAACTTTAATCCAATTATCATGGATCAGTTTGTTGATAGGACAATGCTCACCTTAAAATCTGCTCTCGATGTTGCAGCTCCGCTAAAACAGAAAAGCATTAAACCAAGACCTCCGGCTCCTTGGTTTACTCCAGAACTGTGATCACTCAAACAACACGTGAGACGCACAGAGAAGCTCTGGCGCCGCTCGCGCTCCGAGCAGTCTCTGAAGGCATGGAAGCTCTGCCTGCTCTCTTATAAGGCCGCTCTGCCAAAAGCACAAACCAGATACTATTCAAACCTAATAGAAGTAAACAAAAGCAACCCCAGATTTCTGTTCAGCACTGTAGCCAGGCTGACAAACTCGCACACTGCCCCTGAGTCTCTTCTCCCCTCAAAGTTCAGTTGTGACTTTCTTGAATTCTTCGATTACAAAATTATAACCATTAGAGACAAGATCAACGAAGCCACTCCAAAAATCAGCCCCGAGCAAATTCAGCAAATCCAGTCAGTAACACCAATATCCCACATAAATCCTCTAACAGCATTAGACACATTTACTCCTGTCGATGAGGTGGAGATTACCTCAGTCATCATGTCGTCCAAACCATCAACTTGTTTGCTCGACCCTATTCCAGTCAAACTCCTCAAAGAAGCTCCACTTAATAATAGGTTCCATCCATAACATAATAAATATGTCATTAGAAAATGGCTATGTTCCTCAGTCCTTTAAATATGCTGTAATTAAACCGCTTTTGAAAAAACCTATCTTAAATCCTGATGAACTAGCCAACTACAGACCTATCTCGAATCTTCCATTTCTCTCAAAGATTCTGGAACGAGTTGTGGTGAAACAGCTTTGTCACCATCTGCAGGGCAATAATTTATATGAAAAATGTCAGTCTGGTTTCAGAGCTCACCACAGCACAGAAACTGCTCTGCTTAAAGTGACAAATGATTTGCTACTAGCTGCTGATAACGGGCTGGCTTCAGTCCTGGTCCTACTGGACCTCAGTGCAGCGTTTGACACCATTGATCACAACATTCTACTGCAGAGGTTAGAATGTGACATAGGTGTCAGAGGGACCGCCCTCAAATGGTTTAAATCCTATCTATCAGATAGGTACCAGTTTGTTAGTGTAAACCAGTGCACCTCTCCCTGCTCTAAAGTAGCTTGTGGTGTTCCACAAGGATCTGTGCTTGGTCCAATCCTGTTTACTCTGTATATGTTGCCATTAGGTAACATTATCAGAAAACATGGCATTAATTTCCACTGCTCTGCTGATGACACTCAGCTGTACTTATCAATGAAACCTAATCAGATCAAATCGATAAGCTCAGTGCCTGTGTGAAGGACATCAAAACCTGGATGACCCTGAATTACCTGCTCTTAAACCCTGAAAAAACAGAGGTCATTGTTGTCGGTCCTAAAGGTCAGAGAGATTCTCTGTCCGACCAGATAATCTCACTTGACAATGTGAGTATAGCCTCTAGCTCTACTGTAAAAAACCTTGGAGTCGTATTTGACCAAAATCTCTCATTCACAGCTCATATAAACCAAGCTTGTAAAACTGCATATTTTCACCTGCGAAACATAACTAAAATCAGAAAAATTTTGCCGAAAAATGATGCCGAAAAACTTATCCATGCATTTGTTACATCCAGACTAGATTACTGTAATTCTCTGCTCACCGTCTGCACTAAATGTAACCCAGGTCTATATTTTAAATATAAATATTATTAAATATATAATAAATACATTAATAAGTAATCTATGGTTTCTCCCTCTCTACCTTTGAGCTGCCGCTGTCATTTTAATGTCCTTTGAAGTCTCGCGTGATTTGAGTTAGGTCCCGAGATTTTGCGCCGCCCCCATTCACAATATACAGACCAGACACTCACTTGGCTGTTAGGTGTGTGGCTAGTAGGACTGCGAGCAAGCTGCAGGTAACCCATTTTGCTCATTTAATCGCTTACTGTCCAACTAAGTGATCCGATTTTTAAGCGTTGTGCTCCCTAACCTTGTAGATGCCTCCGCTGCAAGTGAGACACTGACTGATCCATGTATGGAAGTAACTGAGGAATCGGTGAGTGTTGATGCTAATGCTAACCGGCGCTAATGCTAACCGGCGCTAATGCTAACCGGCGCTGACGCTAGCCTTGGTTTAGCACGGGTCTAAGGTGTTATCCAGTTTATTCACACACTGAATCAATATTTACTTACCCTTTTAATCATGATTATCACTATTATTCTAATAGTGATAATGATATGCAATTGTGATTAAGTACTATGCACTTTATTATTAGGGAAATGGTGCTGCAGAATTATTTTTCTATTAATATTGTACATTCAAGTTGCTTACAATTTATATTACTCATTGCTAATTAATTAATTATTAGGCATCTATTGTTGTGTACACAGATTATTTATACATGCATGTTCTTGCACAGGCCAGGTTTTTGGACTGTTGTTGGGTTGTCCTGCTGCTGCTAATCAAAGGGCCAGCAGCCCGACTTAAGACCTGTTTGACCTGGATCAGCCTACACGTCAGTGTGCGGTAGGAGGCTCTGTAGCCTTTCTGTATTTTGCTCACTCCACCACCTCCAATCAAGATTTCAAATGCTGTATTGGTTGAGGGCACAACGCTATCGAGTTATGATGAAGAGGTTATTGAATTCCTCTCGCGCTACGGGAAAATAAGCAGAACCGAAACAATAAATGACCCAGATTCTGAGTTTGATCAGACACTTGTTATTGAGTTTGATTCCGGTGCTAGTGTTGCCGCTCTTAAGCCAAATTTACCGTACAACTATGTCTCAAGTAAAGGTGCAGGAACTTATTGTATTTCAGAATTATCAACCATTTATTCCAAGCACATAGGGAAAATTAGAACAGACCCTTATTTGGCAGATTTACAAAATCTAGCAAAACTATCAGGCATAGATTACGCTCAAGTCCTGTCATCCATGATGAATCAGATTGGCCTTTCACTTACTAAACTGACTCCTACTGAGCCATCTGAGACTTCCGTAGCACAACAGCCACTTCCTGCTGCCATATCTTCTGCCACGTCATCTGCCAGTGCAGTACCACCTGTAGCCAGTGCCCAACATCCTAAACTTGAGCCACAACATCCACAAGTCAGAGGAAGACAATCATTCGCTCACTTACCTGCTCAAGAATTAAATCCACCTGAAGTTCAAAAACTGGTCATAGAGCACATAGTTAATAATAATAATAATAATACATTTTATTTATAACGCACTTTACATTTGACAACAAATCTCAAAGTGCTACAGTGCAAAAAGACTTTAAAAACAGAAGACAATTAAAAATCAATTTAAAAGCAATAAAACAATAGCAGGTATTAGCTGTAGGCCAGGGTAAAAAGGTAGGTCTTAAGTCCTTTTTTAAAAGCATCCACCGTCTGTGGAGCCCTGAGGTGGTCTGGGAGAGCGTTCCACAGACGGGGAGCAGCCACTGAGAAGGCCCTGTCGCCCATGGTCTTGAGCCGTGTCCTGGGCAGGACCAGACGGTGCTGTTGGCCTGACCGGGTCTTAGTGGAGGTGTGAGGTGTGAGCAGTTCAGTGAGGTAAGTGGGGGCCGCACCGTGGAGACAGTGATGGGTGTGCGAGAGGACTTTGTATTGAATACGGAAGTGGATGGGGAGCCAGTGCAGGGAGTGAAGAATAGGGGTGATGTGCTCGTGTTTACGCACCCTCATCAGGACCCTGGCGGCGCTGTTTTGGACATACTGGAGCTTTTGGATGCTCCTGCCAGGGATCCTGATGAGGAGTGCGTTACAGTAGTCCCGCCTGGAGGAGACAAAGGCCTGGATGAGCTTTTCCGCAGCAGGGAGGGAGAGAGAAGAGCGAAGTTTGGAGATGTTACGGAGGTGAAAGAAGGCAGATTTGCAGATGGAGGTGACATGATTGTCAAAGGAGAGGTGGGGGTCAAATTTGACCCCCAGGTTTGTTACAGAGGGAGAGAGGGGAATGGTGTGTCCGAAAAATGAAACAGAAGTGATTGGAGAGGAGCGGAGTTGATGAAAGGTACTAGTTAAAAGTGAGGATGCTCCACTTCACCATCTGTCTGCACAGAGACTCAGAGCCTTCTCCGGACGAGCTCCCAGACCTTCGCACGAGGCTGACTATGACACCTGGCGAGCGGGGGTGGATCTTTTATTAACTGATCCAGCAATCTCAGACCTGCATCGTTCGAGGCGAATTGTCGACAGCCTACTTCCACCAGCTGCAGATATGATCCGGCATATCAGTCCTGATTCTCCACCATCTGTGTATCTACAAATCTTGGACTCTGCATATGGAGCAGTGCAGGATGGTGAAGAGCTATTTGCCAAGTTCATGGACACTTTTCAAAATCCAGGAGAACGTCCCTCTGCTTACCTTCAACGTCTGCAATGTGCACTTCATTTGGCTGTAAAGAGAGGAGGAGTTTCGGAAAAGGACATGAATAAACATTTGCTCAGTCAGTTTTGTCACGGCTGCTGGGACAACACTCATCTCAGAGCTGCAGTTGAAACAAAAGAAAGTTAATCCACCCTCTTTTGCTGAATTTCTGCTGTTGTTGCGAACTGAAGAGGACGGCGAGGCAACTAAAAATCTCCGCATGAAGCAGCATTTGGGTTCAAAGCAAAAAGTTGTCACCCACGCTCAATTCGCTAACCCTGATAGTGAAGAAAAAGGGGCTATAGCAGCACTTACCTCGGTCACGCAGCAGTTGGCGCAACAGCTTGCCGATGTGCAAAAGCAACTGGCTCTTTTAACTGCAAATCACTCCAACCAAAGATCCTCTGCTTTCTCCTCTGAGCCACCGTCTACTTCCAAACGCAAGCAGTTTCCACGCAAACCCACCTCCTTACATCCAAGAGCCCGGTTTTGTTTCCGTTGTGGTGAAGACGGCCATATTCGTCCAGAGTGCACCAATGCTCCCAACTCTGCTCTGGTAGCACATAAGAAAAAGCAATACAATAAGACATTCCAATCTAGCTTCTCTGACAATAAAAAGTTAAACTAAAACCAGTTCCTGTTAAGGGGCGGACAGGGACTGGAGTGGACCAGAAATGTCCCTCATAGAAAACTGTGGAATGTGCTGAAGTATCACAGTCGCACTTACCTGCATCTCGACTACCGCAAGGACTTGTAGGTTCAAAATGTACTGCACAGGTGAAGATTGCTGGACAAGATTGTTCATGTTTATTGGATACTGGCTCTCAGGTCACAACAATCCCAATTTCATTTTACAACACGATGCTGTCAGACCAACCTGTCAAGCCGCTCGATGATCTTCTCCACGTCGAGGGAGCTGCAGGGCAGACGGTACCCTATTTGGGATATGTTGAAGTGCCGGTAACTTTCTCCAAAGATTTTTTGGGTGCAGAAATCACAGTACCTACCCTTGCTTTAGTCGTACCAAATGAGAATCCAGCACATGTTTTGATCGGAATGAATACGTTGGAGCCATTGTATGCTCAGTACATCCAGAGCAATTGCTCCACCTCTCCGCCATCTTCACAGGGCTATTGTGCAGTGCTAAAACTCCTTGCACTACGCCACCGCTACAGCCAAGAGGGGAGTGTTGGAGTGATTAGATTGAGCAGCAAAACACCACAACCTGTTCCTGCTGGTCGCACCGTTGTTTTGGAAGGTTCAGCTGATGTCAAAATCCAGTCTGCAGCACAGAGGGCACTTATCGAGCACCCAACCACTCCATTGCCCGGTGGACTGTGTGTTCAGAGCTGTTTGATCTCCATTCCTAAACGAGCACCTTATAAAGTTCCGGTTGTAATCACCAATGAATCAGAGCAGGATGTGCTGATACCACCTTTCACAGTCATTGCAAACATTGGAGAAGCAGCAAGCATACTGACTCAACAGACAGCGGCCGCTGCAAATTCCAGCCACACTCCACTACATTTCAACTTTGGCAAATCACCAATACCAGCAGAATGGAAAGATCGTATCATACACTGACTGAACCAAATGCCAGAAGTCTTTTCGCAGAACGACCTTGATTTTGGCTGCACAGATAAGGTTCGTCATCACATCAAGCTTCATGACGAGACGCCTTTTAAACATCGTGCATGGCCCATTCATCCTCATGACATCGAGGCAGTCAGAAAGCATCTCCAAGATCTTCTGGAAGCAGGTGTTATCAGGGAATCTGAATCGCCTTTTTCCTCTCCCATAGTGGTTGTCCGGAAGAAGAATGGCGATGTCCGACTTTGTATAGACTTCCGAAAATTAAATCTTCAAACTGTGAAGGATGCCTATGCACTGCCAAATCCTGAAGAATCTTTTTCGGCTCTCACGGGATCCAAATGGTTCACTGTACTGGATCTAAAGTCCGGTTACTATCAGATTGCTATGAACGAGGAAGATAAGCCAAAAACTGCCTTTGTGACTCCCATAGGATTCTGGGAATTTAACTGGATGCCACAGGGTGTAACAAACGCACCCAGCACATTCCAAAGATTAATGGAGCGCTGTATGGGAGATCTACATTTAAAAGAGGTGCTGGTGCTCCTCGATGACATCATAATTTTCTCAGACACACTCGAGGAGCACAAGAAACATCTGTTACGAGTACTCACCAGGTTGAAAGACAACGGACTTAAACTGTCGCCGGAAAAGTGTCTCTTTTTCCAGTCGTCAGTGAAGTACCTTGGACACATCGTTTCTGAGAAGGGGGTAGAGACAGACCCAGGGAAAACTGAAGCCCTCAAATCCTGGCTGGTTCCTACAAATCTTAAACAGTTGCGGTCGTTCCTAGGGTTCGCCGGTTATTATCGAAGATTTATAAAAGATTATGCTTCCTTTGCAAAGCCATTGAATGACCTCACAAAAGGTTATTCCCCAGCACGCAAGTCAGCGAAGAAGGAAAAGAAATCCCCAGCATCTTACCTCTCTGTGAAGGAGCCTTTCGGAGACCGATGGACAGGAGACTGTCAGAAGGCTTTTGAAGCTCTCATCGACAAGTTAACGTCAGCACCTGTCTTTGGTTTTGCCAACCCGAAGCTACCATATATTCTCCACACAGACGCGAGCACGACTGGGCTGGGAGCCGCTCTATATCAAGAACAAGATGGACATCTCAGAGTCATTGCATATGCGAGCCGGGGACTGTCACACAGTGAGTCACGCTATCCTGCTCACAAGTTGGAATTTCTGGTGCTGAAGTGGAGTGTAGTTGAGAAATTCCATGACTACCTCTACGGAGCTAACTTTACAGTTGTCACAGACAGTAACCCGTTGACGTATGTTCTCACCTCTGCTCGATTGGATGCAACCAGTCATCGCTGGCTAGCTGCTCTTTCGGCTTACTCTTTCAAGTTACAGTACCGGGCTGGCCGACACAATCATGACGCTGATGGACTGTCAAGGCGGCCACACTCACCGTATCCGGATGATAATCAGTCGCTGATGGAGCAAGGCCGCATCCAGCAGTTTCTCGAGCAGCGTGCTGCCAAACCGGAAGATGAAGAAGAATTATCATCTGAGATCGTGAACACCATCTGTGAAACATCCCTTCAGCGAAGACCACCTGTTGATACCAATCATCTTCAAGTTACTCTGGTAGAATCTCTTTCAGTGCATGCCCAGGCTATTCCTGACACTTTCTCCTTTGAAGATCTGCACGGCCTTCCGGAGCTTTCAGAGTTGTCTCCGAGTGATCTACGAGACCGTCAGCAAGCTGATCCGGCTCTCTGTGAAGTGGTCCGGCAGATGGAGACAGGAGAGTCTCCGTTACCCATCTTGCGGAAAGAAGTTCCAGAGTTGCAGCTGTTGCTCCGTGAACTGCCCAAGCTGGAGCTTAGGGATGGTGTCCTCTTCAGGAGAAGGAGGGAAGATGGTCAGGTCAACTTACAACTTGTGTTGCCTTTTGATCTTCGACCTCCTGTTCTCACAAGCCTCCATGATCATATGGGCCATTTGGGTTTGGAAAGAACATTGGACCTGACCCGCCAAAGGTTTTTCTGGCCTAAGATGGATGCGGATGTGGAGAAGAAGATTCGTACTTGTGGTCGATGTGTACGGCGGAAGTCTGCACCAGAAAAGGCAGCTCCCCTTGTGAGCATCAAGACCACAAGACCTCTCGAATTGCTGTGCATGGATTTCCTGTCAATTGAACCTGATAAGAGCAATACGAAGGATGTTTTAGTGCTTACAGATCATTTCACTAAGTTTGCAATGGCGGTCCCTACTCCAAATCAGAAAGCACGGACCGTTGCTAAATGTCTGTGGAATGATTTCATTGTGAACTTCGGAGTCCCAGAACGCCTCCATACTGATCAGGGTCCCGACTTTGAGTCGAAACTAATTCGAGAACTCTGTGAACTGACCGGAATGAAGAAGACCCACACTAGCTACTCCCTAACATCCTCGGGGAAACCCGGTTGAACGGTTTAATCGGACGCTATTAAACATGCTTGGCACCCTGGACCAAAAGCAGAAGACCCAGTGGCGGGAGTACGTGAAGCCCCTTGTGCACGCCTACAACTGCACATGCAATGATGTAACGGGGTTCACGCCTTATGAGCTCATGTTTGGCAGAACACCCCGACTCCCTGTCGATCTAGCTTTTGGTCTGCCCGTCCGTGATAAGCCATCAACATCACACACTGAGTATGTGAAGAATTTGAGAACACGTCTTGAGGAGAGTTATCAGTTGGCTTCTCGCAATGCACTCAAGTCATCTGAACGTAACAAAGCTCGATTTGACCGACGAGTAACACCTTGTAAACTGGATGTTGGCGATCGAATACTCGTTCGTAACGTTCGGATCAGAGGGAAACATAAATTAGAGGACAAGTGGGAGCCTGAAGTGTATGTGGTGGTCAAATGTGCTGGAGATCTTCCCGTGTACACAGTGAAGCCAGAGTCTAAAGAAGGTCCTACACGTACCCTCCATCAAGATCTGCTCCTTCCCTGTGGGTTCCTCCCTGTTACTCGCCGAGGAAGTTCACCACCTGCTCCTGCTCAAAGGCCTCGAACCCGAAGTCAGCCCTTACCTGATCCAGCTGATGACTACTTTTCTGAAGATGAAGAAATTCCATTGTTCATGCCCGCTGTTCCAGCCAAGTCTTCGAGGTCAAGTACAGAGGCCATAAACAACCTTGTTCCTGAGCCAGCTGCTCACACTCTTAAGTCACTTCCTCCTGAATCGACCATGACGGACACTGCCAAAGATGATCCTGTTGAATCTATTCCGGTGACCAGCCAAGCCCCTAACGCAGTGCTACCGTTGGACAATGCTCAAAATGTTGATCCTGCTGAAATTGCTGCTGAAATTGGAAACTTACCTGAGACCATCCATGATCCTGAAGATCAAAGTGAGTCCAGAAGTGATGTACCTGTGGCTGAAGAAATGTTACCTGTTGAAGAAATAGTGCCCATTCCTGAATATCAAGCTGAGTTGCCCTTAGATCCTGAACCCATGAACACTGTTCCAGATCTATCTAGGGTAGCTGTGGAAGCCGCTAATCCCAACAACGTGGCTTTACCTCCTGAGATAGCTGACAATATTACATTACGCCGTTCAGGCCGTCAGCGGGTTCCGCCTAGCCGTCTACAGTATTCAAAGTTAGGCAACCCCTTAGTCTCAGTCGTCCAAACCTTATTCCAGAGTCTTTCTGATGTTTATACTGACGCTCTAACTCGAGCCTCAATACCCCAAAAATAGTTAACCTGCTTTTGTCTCAACATGCCACGAGACGGGCATGGACAAAAGGTTGGAGGGTGTAACCCAGGTCTATATTTTAAATATAAATATTATTAAATATATAATAAATACATTAATAAGTAATCTATGGTTTCTCCCTCTCTACCTTTGAGCTGCCGCTGTCATTTTAATGTCCTTTGAAGTCTCGCGTGATTTGAGTTAGGTCCCGAGATTTTGCGCCGCCCCCATTCACAATATACAGACCAGACACTCACTTGGCTGTTAGGTGTGTGGCTAGTAGGACTGCGAGCAAGCTGCAGGTAACCCATTTTGCTCATTTAATCGCTTACTGTCCAACTAAGTGATCCGATTTTTAAGCGTTGTGCTCCCTAACCTTGTAGATGCCTCCGCTGCAAGTGAGACACTGACTGATCCATGTATGGAAGTAACTGAGGAATCGGTGAGTGTTGATGCTAATGCTAACCGGCGCTAATGCTAACCGGCGCTAATGCTAACCGGCGCTGACGCTAGCCTTGGTTTAGCACGGGTCTAAGGTGTTATCCAGTTTATTCACACACTGAATCAATATTTACTTACTCTTTTAATCATGATTATTTGCCCTTAATAGTAATGATATGCAATTGTGATTAAGTACTATGCACTTTATTATTAGGGAAATGGTGCTGCAGAATTATTTTTCTATTAATATTGTACATTTAAGTTGCTTACAATTTATATTACTCATTGCTAATTAATTAATTATTAGGCATCTATTGTTGTGTACACAGATTATTTATACATGCATGTTCTTGCACAGGCCAGGTTTTTGGACTGTTGTTGGGTTGTCCTGCTGCTGCTAATCAAAGGGCCAGCAGCCCGACTTAAGACCTGTTGACCTGGATCAGCCTACACGTCAGTGTGCGGTAGGAGGCTCTGTAGCCTTTCTGTATTTTGCTCACTCCACCACCTCCAACGCGCTCTGGATCGGTCTCTTTTCCTTGAGACAATGGACAATGGACACTTACGTTCGTATGCTATTGGAGTAACAAATGGACACTCAACCATCAACTGACTATAAACCAAACTCAACTCTAGCGCTCTGTGGAAACGAGCTTTAAGAACTCCTACCGTGCCTGGGATTTATCAATCTTATGAACTTCTATTGTTGCGATTACTTACAAGTGCACTTGTCTCTGTAAATATTGTACATATTCATTCAATAACATTTGGTACACTGGCAGCACCACATATCTGTGTTTTGGGTTTCATTTTTCATGCATTCACCTTCCTCCTAGAGTCTGAACCATTCTTCTGATTTTTCCTATATTTTCCAAAAGTAACTAATTGTGATTCTCAAACAGTATCCAAGCAGGTGTTACATAAAGGTACTTTAAGAAGCTTCCAGTTGGTCCAAAATGCAGCGGCCAGAGTCCTAACAGGAACTAAAAGACGTGATCACATCAGTCCTGTGTTAAAATCACTTCACTGGCTTCCTGTCGAGTTTAGAATTAAATTCAAAGTTCTCCTCCTGACATACAAAGCCTTAAACAATATGGCCCCATCATATCTTCAGGATGTCATTGTCCCCTATCAGCCAAATAGAGCACTTCGCTCTCAGAGTCCAGGATTATTAGTGGTTCCTAGAGTGTCTAAAAGTACAGTGGGGGGAGAGCCTTCAGTTACCAAGCTCCTGTGTTATGGAATCAACTCCCTGTTGGTGTTAAACAGGCTCCACAGTCTCTTTATTTAAGACCAGGCTTAAAACCTTCCTCTTCGGAATAGCTTATGACCAGGTTACTTAGTTGATGTCACTAAGATAAGCTGCCGCAGGAGATAACAAGCTGGGGGAAGTGTGGCGACCTGAGCACTGTCCTCTGTTTCCTCCTGTTTTCTCACCAGCATCACTCACTATGTTCTCATCTGTAGTTTGTTCATTGCTATTCACATGTTGTCCCCTGTCCAACTCCCCCTGTGGAGTGGAACTCTTTCAGACGCCTGATGGCAGCTGGACCCCTCTCCTCCTCGCCCGGCTCCTCCTCCTCCTCGCCCGGCTCCTCCTCCTCCTCGCCCGGCTCCTCCTCCTCCTCCTCGCCCGGCTCCTCCTCCCCTGGCTCCTCCTCTTGCCCGGCCTCCTCCTCCTCGCCCGGCTCCTCCTCCACCTGGGTAGCTGTGGTCATACTGAACTGGCCCACGGGCCTGGACATCTATAGCCTGTCCGTCCATGGGAGTGGATCTCTCCTTCACTGTAGTTCTCCCCGAGGTTTCTTCTGTTTCCCAGGACCCTGGGTTTTTTGGAGTTTTTCCTTGCTGAGAAGGAGGGTCTAAGGACAGGGGATGACTGGACCATGTTTCATTTGCTGTTTTACATGAATGTTGTTTATTCCTGTTCTGATATGTCTGTGTGTATGTTTTACTCATCCAAATCTTGGAACGCCCTTAGAGGCAACTGTTGTTGCGATTTTGGGCGCTACAAAAATAAATTGAATTGAATTGAATTCAAGCTTTGACGACATCTTGATGATCAATAGTGATTCAGTAGTAAGGGTTGGAGAACGGTAACGACGCCTTGGTGAACCTTTACCGAGTGTATTTTTCTTAATAATAATAATAATAATAATAATAATAATAATAATAATAATGCATCAGTTTTATATAGCGCTTTTCTGAAGACTCAAAGCCGCTTTACAGAGCATTATTCATTCACTCCAGACCCGGTGGTGGTGCTGTTATTGTAGCCACAGCTGCCCTGGGGCAGACTGACGGATGTGAGGCTCCAATCTGCACCATCGACCCCTCCGACCACCACCACTCACACACCACATTCTTGGCGACCATCAGCAGAGGATGGTGAACTTGACGAGGTCGTGGCAAACTTTGAGTTCATATAGCGATACTTTGGGAACCATGGTGAATCCAGGCGATTAAAAAAAAAACTGTTTGGAACGCATTAGTTTTGCATCTTCTTCTAGTGTGAAAGGGGCTAAACACACAGGTGGAAAACCGCAATCTCCAGCAGGTCCGAATCACCTGCCTAGATTTCTTAACTCTCACAGCACAAGATTACAGCATTAAAAAAACAGGTAAATTGATTCAATTCACGGTGGAAGTTGTTAAAACAGAAAAATACCTTTGAGCATTTTGAGCTTTGGAGATTGTTGTGGAAGGTAAGGTAATGTTTATTTATATAGCGCTTTACACAGACACATGTCCCCAAAGCACTTTACACAGCACTTTACAGAGCATTCTTCATTCTTCATGGTGATAAACTACTGCTGTAGCCACAGCTGCCCTGGGACAGACTGACAGAGGCGCGGCTGCCAAGCAACCGGTCCCTCTGACCACCACCAACACTCACTCACACGACTTTACACCTACAGCATGTTTTGAGTTGATGGGGGAAACCGGAGCCCCGAGGAAACCCATCCAGACATGGGGAGAACATGCAAACTCCACACAGAAAGCAACCTTCTTGCTGTGAGGCATGAGTGCTAGCCACTCAACCACCGTGCCGCCACATGGAATGGAATTTCAAATAATAAAAGAACTGCAAAGTTGTCCTGAATCAAGGAGTCTGATTTATTAAAGCACAATCACAGAACTGCCTGTAACAGACGTCTGCCCCTAGTCTGGTCATCATAACAAAGCAAACAGAGTTTTATAGCCCCCAGGGGGCGTAGGGCAAATGGATGAAGCTGATACATGAGACATAACACATCTTCAAGGGCAGGTCAGCACAAGGCTGCGTCATCAGATGTAAAATAACAAGTGAATAACAAGTCAGATCCAGTGAAGCCCCACAGCACAGATACATAAAGTGCAGGTCAGATGTACAAAGGGATTACACGTGGAAAGGTGGGGTCCTCAAAGAACCCCATTATCATTAGAGATGAGATGAAGTAATGTTCATCTTATATAAGTGATTATGTAAAGATTCCTATTACAATCCCCCCCTTTTGATAATAATAAAATAAAAATAAAAATAAGAAATTATTCTTAATCAATCAAAAAACAACAGACTCATAATAAAGAGTTCCTCATAAGAAAGAGCATGGATCAGAAATAGCGTCTGGGCCCTTTAGCGTCTACGTTAAAAGTTACACATGTGAACACAGAGCAGCAGCACAGACAAGAGCGGAGCCGGAGCCACAACCTGCACCGCTCCTGTGGTGGTTGTGGGCGGGGCCTCGGTGGTGGTTGTGGGCGGGGCCTGGGTGGTGGTCGTGGGCGGGGCCTGGGTGGTGGTTGATGGGATGTTGCAGTAGCTGGTGTTGCAGCAGGACAGGTTTTCGCACAGATTCGCAGAGACACATCCGTACAGACTGTAGTTTCCAGCTGGAACAGAAGATGCACGTTCAAAATATTCACACAAATAAGATGAACAGATCTCATTTATTTCAATCTCACCCTTTTTCCTACACTTTAGGAAACCTTTTTTCACTTAGATTCTAGGGCAGAGTACACCTAAGATTGTCTCAGGGCAGCACAAGGACAGAAAATACCCTCCTAAAGCTGAAGTTCCATCTTGTACCTGGGGGAGGAGCTCCAGTGTTACTTAGGCCCATGTTCTGTGGTTAATCTTCCATATGGATTTGTCAAAGTTAGAAACAAAAGCTCAGAACTGACTGAGGCCAGGTGAGGGGGAGGGGTCAGGTGAGGGGGAGGGGTCAGATGAGGGGGAGGGGTCAGGTGAGGGGAAGGGTCAGATGAGGGGTAGGGTCCGATGAGGGGGCGGGGTCAGGTGAGGGGGAGGGGTCAGGTGACGGGGTAGGGTCAGGTGAGGGGTCAGGTGAGGGGGAGGGGTCAGGTGAGTGGGAGAGGTCAGATGAGGGGTAGGATCAGGTGAGGGGGAGGGGTCAGGTGAGGGTGTAGGGTCAGGTGAGGGGGAGGGGTCAGGTGAGGGGTCAGACGAGGGGTAGGGTCAGATGAGGGGGTAGGGTCAGGTGAGGGGGAGGGGTCAGATGAGGGGGAGGGGTCAGGTGAGGGGGAGGGGTCAGGTGAGGTATATACGACACCACTGAGACCGGGGACAATCCTGAACATGTCCACAGGGTAAAGCATAGTCCGTATATATGGGTGGACTAAGCTAACCCGTTAGCCGGTACGTGCCAAACAGGAAGTGCTCCAGGAGGCTCTCCTGCCTCCTCTCTCTGGACCTGCTGCTGTGGCCTTGTCATTTTGGTCTTAAAATGTTTGTCTGAACCCGCGATACAGGAGTCTGAATTTTTTTTTTCTGCTATTTTGTCCGTCAGAAAAACCCTCTTCATAACATAGAGCCTGACTCCAGATTCACTCCTGTAACTGTGTCATTGCGAGCCTCATCTGAGCGACGCTGACACTGTGGGTGACGTCACACTCACTTAGACACTCAAATATAGAGATGATGAGGCAAATACTCTGTGGCAAATACACTCTGTGGTGGCATCAGCCTGTACGGTGTGGCCTGCTGGAGCAACAGCATCACAGAGAGGGACAAGAGACTGGACAAAGTCATCAGGAAGTCCAGCTCTGTCCTGGGCTGTGCCTTGAACTCAGTGCAGGAGGTGGAGGACAGAAGGGTCCTGGCCAGATTCACTTCTATGCTGGACCTGGAGTCTCACCCTCTTCAGGGCCCTGTGCTCTGGACCTGGAGTCTCACCCTCTTCAGGGCCCTGTGCTCTGGACCTGGAGTCTCACCCTCTTCAGGGCCTGTGCTCTGGACCTGGAGTCTCACCCTCTTCAGGGCCCTGTCTGCTCTGGACCTGGAGTCTCACCCTCTTCAGGGCCCTGTGCTCTGGACCTGGAGTCTCACCCTCTTCAGGGCCTGTGCTCTGGACCTGGAGTCTCACCCTCTTCAGGGCCCTGTGCTCTGGACCTGGAGTCTCACCCTCTTCAGGGCCTGTGCTCTGGACCTGGAGTCTCACCCTCTTCAGGGCCTGTGCTCTGGACCTGGAGTCTCACCCTCTTCAGGGCCTGTGCTCTGGACCTGGAGTCTCACCCTCTTCAGGGCCCTGTGCTCTGGACCTGGAGTCTCACCCTCTTCAGGGCCCTGTGCTCTGGACCTGGAGTCTCACCCTCTTCAGGGCCCTGTGCTCTGGACCTGGAGTCTCACCCTCTTCAGGGCCCTGTCTGCTCTGGACCTGGAGTCTCACCCTCTTCAGGGCCCTGTGCTCTGGACCTGGAGTCTCACCCTCTTCAGAGCCCTGTGCTCTGGACCTGGAGTCTCTCCCTCTTCAGGGCCCTGTGCTCTGGACCTGGAGTCTCACCCTCTTCAGGCCCTGTGCTCTGGACCTGGAGTCTCTCCCTCTTCAGGGCCTGTGCTCTGGACCTGGAGTCTCACCCTCTTCAGGGCCCTGTGCTCTGGACCTGGAGTCTCACCCTCTTCAGGGCCCTGTGCTCTGGACCTGGAGTCTCCCCCTCTTCAGGGCCCTGTGCTCTGGACCTGGAGTCTCACCCTCTTCAGGGCCCTGTGCTCTGGACCTGGAGTCTCCCCCTCTTCAGGGCCCTGTGCTCTGGACCTGGAGTCTCACCCTCTTCAGGGCCCTGTGCTCTGGACCTGGAGTCTCACCCTCTTCAGGGCCCTGTGCTCTGGACCTGGAGTCTCACCCTCTTCAGGGCCCTGTGCTCTGGACCTGGAGTCTCACCCTCTTCAGGGCCCTGTGCTCTGGACCTGGAGTCTCACCCTCTTCAGGTCCTGTCTTCAGTGACAGACTGATCCACTCTCGCTGTGTGAAGGTTCCGCAGGTCTTTCCTTCCTGCTGCTGTCAGACTTTACAATGAACACTGCTAACTCTGCTGCCTGTGCAATATTGGGACCCTGTGCAATAATGTAAGATAGTAATTTATTGTATATATAGTTTTAAGATTGCAATTTATTGTATACATAGTCTTATAATCCTTATCTTTATAGATCCTTATAGTGTTTGTCTATTTTGAACTTAACTGTGCTTCTATTGCTGCTACTGTTTCTTGCTGTTCTCTTTACTGTGCGTTGCAACACTGAAATTTCCCCATTGTGGGACAAATAAAGGATATCTTATCTTATCTTATACATCTATGACAACAGTGTCTTCAACAGAACCAAAGTTAATATTAGAAGGAAAAAAATAATTTTTCAAACAGTTTAAGTACAAAGACAAGTCCTCTCATTCTGTGTTACCAGAGGCCTGTCTGGTCATGGCAACAGTCCAGAACGGTTAAGGTAAGAAAAAGGGTTTGTGCAGGAACATCAGCAAAGCCAAGGCTTCGCCGCCGTCCTGGAGCCTTAGTAAAGAAACAACCAAAGGAAAGTGTCTCACCTGAGGTGTTGAAGCAGGTCTCCAGGACATTACAGGTCACATTTGTGCTGCATTCACTTGTGTTTGTTTCACAGCTGTAACACTGCAGAGAGCCAGCAGGGGGCGCTGGAACAGAGAGAAGCAGCTGAACCTTTGTCAAAAGTAGTAGTAGTATAGTAGACGTGTAGTGCGTATACTAGACGTATAGTGCGTATAGTACACGGGTGGTGCGTATAGTAGACGGGTGGTGCATATAGTAGACGTGTAGTGCGTATAGTACACGGGTGGTGCGTATAGTAGACGTATAGTGCGTATAGTACACGGGTGGTGCGTATAGTAGACGTATAGTGCGTATAGTAGACGTGTAGTGCATATAGTAGACGTATAGTGCGTATAGTAGACGTACAGTGCGTATGGTATACGTATAGTGCAATTAGTAGACGTATAGTGTGTATAGTAGACGTGTAGTGCGTATAGTAGACGTATAGTGTGTATAGTAGACGTACAGTGCGTATGGTATACGTATAGTGCGTATAGTAGATGTATAGTGCGTATAGTAGACGTATAGTGTGTATAGTAGACGTATAGTGCATATAGTAGACGTATAGTGCGTATAGTAGACGTATAGTGTGTATAGTAGATGTATAGTGCGTATAGTAGACGTATAGTGCATATAGTAGACATACAGTGCGTATGGTATACATATAGTGTGTATAGTAGATGTATAGTGCGTATAGTGCGTATAGTAGACGTATAGTGCATATAGTAGACGTATAGTGTGTATAGTAGACGTATTGTGTGTATAGTAGACGTATAATGCATATAGTAGACGTATAGTGTGTATAGTAGATGTATAGTGCGTATAGTAGACGTATAGTGCGTATAGTAGACGTATAGTGCGTATAGTAGACGCATAGTCCATATAGTAGACGTATAGTGCGTATAATAGACGTACAGTGCGTATGGTATACGTATAGTGCGTATAGTAGATGTATACTATATATATAGTAGATGCACCACCTCCCCCTGCCCTAGAGAATGAGTCAGCAGCACCACCTCCCCCTGCCCTAGAGAATGAGTCAGCAGCAGACCAATCACCTCCCCCTGCCCTAGAGAATGAGTCAGCAGCACCACCTCCCCCGTCCCCAGAGAATGAGTCAGCAACACCACCTCCCCCTGCCCTAGAGAATGAGTCAGCAGTACCACCTCCCACTGCCCCAGAGAATGAGTCAGCAGTACCACCTCCCCCTGCCCTAGAGAATGAGTCAGCAGCAGACCAATCACCTCCCCTGCCCACAGACAAACCCGGGGTCCCGTTTGCTACATCTACTCCATCAATGGACTCTTCACTCTCCTTCTCCTCTCCACCTTCACCCATGGCCCTTCCCAATCATCTAGAAAACATCATCAGATCAGGAATCAAGACGACTCCTCTCACACCACACACACGGTCAGGGGCTCTGACATCAAGTCTGTTGAACTTTTCATCATACAAAACTGTGCCCATTTCACCAACAAATGCCGTCCCAGCTGTTAGAGGGTCTAACCTTTCACCCAAACTTCCCCCTGCTCCACCTCCTCAGCCCTCACCTGGTCCCTCACCCAAACCCCCTCCCACTCCACCTCCTCGCCCCTCACTTGGTCCCTCACCCAAACTGAGCTCCAAAGTCCATCTGTGACATGTTAGAGCCTCATGAACCATCTGCATCTGAGGAGCTCAGGGACCAACTCCTGCTGGAGTCCTGGTTTAGTCCTGGTTTAGTCCTGGTTTAGTCCTGGTTTAGTCCTGGCCTCCTGCTGGTCCCAGAGTCAGGACTAAACTTGGGGAGTCAGAGTTTCTCATGCAGCTAAAACCTGGAACAGTCTGAACATGTGAGACAGACTCTGACTCTGACTCTGTTTAAATCCAGACTAAAAACAGTTCTGTTTAGCTGCATCTGACTGAAAGGTTTTCATTTTCCATTCCGCACTCTTCTCTTCTCTCGAATTCTCTCCAATTTAATGTCGCATCTCTATTTTAAAATTTTATGATGATTATTTATGTTTTAATTTGTTTGTATTGTGATTTTAATGTATTTCTTATTCTGTAAAGCACTTTGAATTACTTTGTGTACAAATAAACTGGCCTTGACTTGCCTATAGTAGACGTATAGTGCGTCTAGAGGGTATAGAGACGTGCATATAGTATATGTATAGTGCATATAGTAGATGTATATTGTGTATCGTAGACGTATAGTGCATATTGTAGACGTATAGTGTGTATTATATACGTATAGTGCGTATAGTAGACGTATAGTGTGTATTATATACGTATAGTGCGTATAGTAGACGTATAGTGTGTATTATATACGTATAGTGCGTATAGTAGACGTATAGTGTGTATTATATACGTATAGTGCGTATAGTAGACGTATAGTGTGTATTATATACGTATAGTGCGTATAGTAGACGTATAGTGTGTATTATATACGTATAGTGCGTATAGTAGACGTATAGTGTGTATTATATACGTATAGTGCGAATAGAGACAACAGAAACATTCATATGACAAACATTTTCCATCATCTGCGAGACATGCACCTGTGTGGGGCCCACTGCAGTGGACAGTGAGCGGTCAGCGGGAGCAGCGGTGGACACTCGTACCTCAGGTGAGTCCGTGGTAGCAGCCGGGTCAGGTGGGGGTCAGTGGGGGTGCACGTGTGTGAGAGGGGTGCACGTTCATGCAGCGTGTTCAAAACACAAACTCAGTGAGTTCTGTCACGGCCCATCCAAACTTCTAACTTCCTGGCGCCTCTACTAGTGGTACTTGTATCGTGGGACAGAGCTGTTTTATTTACACCCATATATAATATACACCCACACCCCTCTGTGCTGCTGTCATGGGGCAAAGACATTACCCACACGGGCAGTGCTTTTAAATGCCACAGCGGTCACAGAATGGTTCAGACGCCATAACCTTGTATGTACTTGTCCCACTCCAGTCTCCAGCAGCGAAGTACAGCCCGACCTGGACACACGCCCTTGTTCACACTGAGCCAACACTAAGACGGGGGCAAGATAGATGCCTATATGTGTAAAATGAGGAGCAGCACTCACGGTACGGGTTTGGAGCGTTGCAGTCGTCTGTCTCGCAGCATATGAGGTTTCTGAGGTACGAGCTGGAGCCAAACTCATAAGAAACAAACTGAGACCCTGCAGCTGTACAGACCGAGGCAGGAGCACAGCCTTTTTGGATCCCGCTGTAGCTTCCATTACTGTTAGAACCTGAAACCAGGACAGAAGCAGGTCAGATCTGAAGAGAACTCTCCAAGAACCAGGTCTGGACTGTGGACCGGCCCCAGACCCGCCCACTGCAGACCTGTACCAACCAATCAGAGAGAGCCACAGACATGCAGTGACCAATCAGAGAGAGCCACAGACATGCAGTGACCAATCAGAGGACAGTACTGTACCTGCGTAGCCCCAAGAGTAACAGAACGGGGAGAGTTTGGAGCAGGTCACCGAGCGCTGAGAAGAACAAGACGAGTCTGTGCACGTCATACACTGTAACCCCAGATCTGAAAGAGACACAGGTTAGACCAGGACTGAACCAGGACTGAACCAGGACTGGACCAGGACTGAACCAGGACTGAACCAGGACTGGACCAGGACTGGACCAGGACTAACCTGGGAGGTTGCAGTGGGACGTGTTGCAGCAGGACACTGGGCTGCTGAAGCCGATATATTGTTGTGCCAGCCTGGTGTTGTTGCACAGATTCTCAGAGACACAGCCGTAAAATGGACGGGATGAGTTATCCTGGTCACCTGTAAGGAAATCTGTAATAACAGATACACAGATAAAAAGAACAGTCAGCGTGACGTCATAGTCGTAGCCATAGAAAACAGTAAATGTGCCTCCTCTGCGTCAGACCACAGTAGAAGTGGCTCTTTTGAATGGTTCTCACCCACAGTCTCTCCACAGACCTCCTGGGTGTTACAGCTCACATTGGCAGTGCATTCATAAGAGGAAGGATCACAGCTGTAGCACTTCAGAGAGCCAACAGGGGGCACCGTAACTGAAACAAATGTGTGTTACATGAGACCTTTTCAACATGCAGAACATCAGCTGATAAGAGAGAATCACTCACTGGACAGATTCTCCTGGTTGCAGTTGTCTGTGTCGCAGCACGTGGTGTTTATATCATAAGCGTAGGGGCCATAATTATATGAAATAAACTCAGACCCTGCAGCTGTACAGTCTGAAGCAGAAGCACAGCCTTTATTTGTCGAGGTGGAGGTAACGCTGTAGTTTCCGTAGGTGTAGGAGGCTAAACACACAAAAGGAACAAATCAGAATCTCCTGAAGAGGGCAGTGCATGTCAGGGTTTGGTGTTTGTTCTGTGTTCCCCCCTCCCCTCTGCGTCTGTCTGCTCCTCTCGGGGGCGTGGCTGGGCTAATGCTGCAGTGTGGATCACCTGCAGCTCATTGTCTAATCAGCCCCAGTACTTAGTCTTGTCCTTGTCCTGTGTTCTCTGTCAGTTCATTCCTCCTCTATCCCTTGTCTACATCCTCGTCCTGCTTGTGCACGTCCACGTCCTCGTTCTCATCCTGCTTGTCCACGTCGTCCTGCCTGCCCTTGTCGTCCAGTCTGTCTACCTGTGAGTCTTCCCCAGTGTCTTCCCTCCGTCTGTCTCCAGCTCCCATCACCACATCTTACAATCCGGGCAATAAACCTGTTAAACATCTACCTGCTCCTATGTCTCTGCTTTAGGGTCCTCAACCACACTCAAACCATGACAGTGCAACCTGAAAAACACACTCAGTCCCACACGCCTCTTTGCCTCTTCAGCAAAGTGAGGCAGATTTGGGATTCAGATTTGAGCTTAGTTTTTGTATTATTATTATCTGTGTTATTTAACACGTGTGTCCTTAAACCCTGTTTTTGCTGATTTGTTTCTGGGGGTGACCCTCTGAATAGAGTTCTACACATCGACCTGGGAACCGATGATCGGAGCGTTCAGAGTCTCGATGTTGAGGTGGAAGCGTCACAAGAGCAGAACAAGACGAAAAGTAAAACTTTATGTAAGCAGAGTTGAGAGAAAACCACAGACATGTTTTGGATCATTGGACTGGTCAGTTGGTTTGTTTTTACTGTATCCACGTGTGGGACCAATAGTCATCAGCAGGAACAGTTAGTAATGATAATAGATTAGAAAGCACCACCCACCTCATAGTTTTTATTATTTTATATAAGACGTGTATAAGGGAAATGTTAGTTTGTATATTTAATGTTCACAAGAAACACGTTTTTAGACCGGAGACCTGCTGGGGACACACAGGCAGGTGAAGGCACCTCGGGGGCCCTCGCAGGTCCTAACTGTAAAGCCTGGACATGAATAGCCTGGTCATAGTTGTGTCTCTTGGGTTTCAGTGCACACGGCAGTAAATGGAAGTAAACAGACAATCTCTGAAGCCTCTTTATCAGATTACAAGTGTTACACATGGAGACCCTGCATGGAGCTAGCAGTGCTAACCAGCTAGCTCTGAAATGCTAGACTTTTTACACCTAATATGGAAGAAGACCTTCCAGAGGAAACACTTCGAGGGACTGTCCCGTCTCATCACCGACCCAAACAGAGGGCGCACTCACACTCGGACTTTTGAACCGTGCCGGACTCAAACACGATAGCGTAAGGTTCTATGGCCTGAACTCACACCTGCACAACCGAACCGGGCCACGGCCCAATGACGTCATCACACGGCCCTGAAAACACATAGAAAACCGACGCACACAGACCAATACCGCTTATGGACATCGGAACATCCCACAGCCACAAACGCTCCATTGTAAGAACATTATTTAACAGAACCAACATTATAACAGAGGAACAAGACAAACAGGAGGAAAACCGACACATCCTCAACGCTCTGAAGCAGTGACAGGACCCGAAAAGGGCAACAAAACACAAAGCAGAACAGGAGCACCCCAAATCGACCGTTTCTGACCACTGTAAAAGAGAGAATCACATGATGGACCGGGACGGAGCAAACGTCACTGGGACAGAGGAAAACAAACATCGTCGCTGGATTAATGAGGAAATCAAAGTACAGAAACGTCCCCACGGGACTTTGAACCGGGACGAGGGGCTTTTTTCCTCTCACACACCTGGGACACTGTCCTGAGGAAGTGGGACTGCAGGTGGCGCCGTCGTCCTGCCTCCACTGGGAGGAAAACAGCACCAAAACCTGTTTAAATGAGCTGAACGACACGTCACAGCAACATCAGAGACTCTGAGGACGAGTGCAGGAGCCGTCCAAACGGTCAGGTCTGAAAACAAACCCTTGGTCTGAAAAAACAACCTAATAACATAAATTATGGGAAGACCAAATGAGCCTCATTGGACTATCACACGACACTGTAGACATGTCGCGCAGCAGAGCTGTCGCTCTTAGCGGAGAAGATAAGTCCAGTGGCATGAAATATCTATTGTTAGACTGATATGAGTCCTGCTGTGATACGCGCTCCTCCGTGAGTTTATGGAGATAAAAACAGCTCAGAGCAGTGAGGACAGCCGGAGACGAGAGGCTGCAAAACGTCTGTCACCGTCCACAGTCCTTATTGAAGGTCAGTGCGGATTCTCCGTGTGTTTCGGAGCGAAGTTTATTCAGTGTTTTCCTCGTATCAGTAACATGAGGGATCGTACAGTGAAGTCGTGCGTGTGCACGTACATGAACAACCGAGCTGTGCATTGGCCCACCTCCTCCAACCGGCCGAGCCTGGGCCTGGGCACCGGTCGACTGTGCTCACACCGGACAAACGATTCACACCGGACAAACGATTCACACCGGACAAACGATTCACACCGGACAAACGATTCACACTGGACAAACGTCGTGCACTTTAGGGGTGATCCGTGCTTGGACACGGTTCTTAAGTCCTCGTGTGAATGCATCCAGAGCAGAGAGAGGCTGAGGAGAGGCTTTCTGTGTGTCCAGAGCTCACCTGGCGACAGAGGACACAGAGGAGGGACGCTTTTGTCCTGAGAGCTGTTACTCACCTCAAAGTGCCCTCACATGGATCTTATGACCTGTTGAGCTGCACTTTAGTTTGAGCAGTTCTTTTATTCTTGTATTTTACTGCTCACTGTGCTTAAACTGCCCCTCAGGTCAAATAAAGTGAGAATAATCATCTTTCCCTCCACAAAAGCACAAAGTGTTTCCCCCTGAAGAGTTTCACAAACTGTATTTCTGACCAAATAGGCTGGAGGACGTCTGTCCAAACCGCAGTGCTGCCATGTACACGGTCCAGTCTCCACAGAACTTGTGGTTTGGGACCTGTCACAGGCAAATGCTTCAGCCAGAGCTTAATAAGACGGATAAGACAAGATTCTCAAGAGGTTGTGAACTTAGAGAAATGGTGTGATCCATCCTGCTGGCAGCAGCTCAGACAGGGAACCACAGAGTTCCTCTCTTAGAACTCTTCTCCAGCCCTGACTGCACTACTTAAAACTCAAACCTTGCGTTCACAACAAACAAGATTTCTGGTTTACACACAAAGTCTATGGATGGACGTGTCTGCACACACCCCAGGTGATGGCAGATGAGAGAGTCGTACACATGCACTGTGAGCCAATCAGAGGAAGTCTTGTACCTGTGTAGGTCAGAGAGAAACAGGCAGCAGTTTGAGAGGAGCAGTTGACTAAATGTTGCTCAGAGCCGGAGCCGCTCATGCACTGCAGACTGGGAACTGTGGGAGAGAGAGGCTGATGTCAGATCCACACAGACCCACACAGACCCACACAGACCCACACAGACCCACACAGACCCACACAGACCCACACAGACCCACACAGATCCACACAGACCCACACAGACCCACACAGACCCACACAGACCCACACAGATCCACACAGACCCACACAGACCCACACAGACCCACACAGACCCACACAGACCCACACAGATCCACACAGACCCACACAGACCCACACAGACCCACACAGACCCACACAGATCCACACAGACCCACACAGACCCACACAGACCCACACAGATCCACACAGATCCACACAGACCCACACAGATCCACACAGACCCACACAGATCCACACAGACCCACACAGACCCACACAGACCCACACAGATCCACCCAGACCCACACAGATCCACACAGATCCACACAGATCCACACAGACCCACACAGATCCACACAGATCCACACAGACCCACACAGATCCACACAGACCCACACAGATCCACACAGATCCACACAGACCCACACAGACCCACACAGACCCACACAGACCCACACAGATCCACACAGACCCACACAGATCCACACAGACCCACACAGATCCACACAGACCCACACAGACCCACACAGACCCACACAGACCCACACAGATCCACCCAGACCCACACAGATCCACACAGATCCACACAGATCCACACAGATCCACACAGATCCACACAGATCCACCCAGACCCACACAGATCCACACAGATCCACACAGATCCACACAGACCCACACAGATCCACACAGACCCACACAGATCCACACAGATCCACACAGATCCACACAGATCCACACAGATCCACACAGACCCACACAGATCCACACAGATCCACACAGATCCACACAGATCCACCCACAGTTGCAGTGGGAAGTGTTGCAGCAGGACACTGGGCTGCTGAAGCTGAAATATTGTTGCGACAGGCTGGTGTTGTTGCACAGATTCTCAGAGACACAGCCGTAAATGAGGTGACGGACGCCGTTTGAGTCGGTGACTGGAAATAGAAACATGTTAGAAAATGTCAAGTGAAGCGGTCTGAAGCAAAGTTCTTGTAGACGTTCCCCACCGATGGTCTGGGAGCAGACCTCCTGGGCGTTACAGGTCACAGTAGAGTTGCATTCATAAGAGCCTGGGTCACAGCTGTAGCACTGCAGAGAGCCAACAGGGGGCGCTGAAACAGAGAGGAGCACTTGAACCTTTCAGAAAAGTCTATATGTGTAAAATGAGGAGCAGCACTCACGGTACGGGTTTGGAGCGTTGCAGTCGTCTGTCTCGCAGCATATGAGGTTTCTGAGGTACGACCTGGAGCCAAACTCATAAGAAACAAACCGAGACCCTGCAGCTGTACAGACCGAGGCAGGAGCACAGCCTTTTTGGATCCCGCTGTAGCTTCCATTACTGTTAGAACCTGAAACCAGGACAGAAGCAGGTCAGATCTGAAGAGAACTCTCCACGAACCAGGTCTGGACTGTGGACCGGCCCCAGACCCGCCCACTGCAGACCTGTACCAACCAATCAGAGAGAGCCACAGACATGCAGTGACCAATCAGAGAGAGCCACAGACATGCAGTGACCAATCAGAGAGAGCCACAGACATGCAGTGACCAATCAGAGGACAGTACTGTACCTGCGTAGCCCCAAGAGTAACAGAACGGGGAGAGTTTGGAGCAGGTCACCGAGCGCTGAGAAGAACAAGACGAGTCTGTGCACGTCATACACTGTAACCCCAGATCTGAAAGAGACACAGGTTAGACCAGGACTGAACCAGGACTGAACCAGGACTGAACCAGGACTGAACCAGGACTGAACCAGGACTGGACCAGGACTGAACCAGGACTGGACCAGGACTAACCTGGGAGGTTGCAGTGGGACGTGTTGCAGCAGGACACTGGGCTGCTGAAGCCGATATATTGTTGTGCCAGCCTGGTGTTGTTGCACAGATTCTCAGAGACACAGCCGTAAAATGGACGGGATGAGTTATCCTGGTCACCTGTAAGGAAATCTGTAATAACAGATACACAGATAAAAAGAACAGTCAGCGTGACGTCATAGTCGTAGCCATAGAAAACAGTAAATGTGCCTCCTCTGCATCAGACCACAGTAGAAGTGGCTCTTTTGAATGGTTCTCACCCACAGTCTCTCCACAGACCTCCTGGGTGTTACAGCTCACATTGGCAGTGCATTCATAAGAGAAAGGATCACAGCTGTAGCACTTCAGAGAGCCAACAGGGGGCACCGTAACTGAAACAAACGTGTGTTACATGAGACCTTTTCAACATGCAGAACATCAGCTGATAAGAGAGAATCACTCACTGGACAGATTCTCCTGGTTGCAGTTGTCTGTGTCGCAGCACGTGGTGTTTATATCATAAGCGTAGGGGCCATAATTATATGAAATAAACTCAGACCCTGCAGCTGTACAGGCTGAAGCAGAAGCACAGCCTTTATTTGTCGAGGTGGAGGTAACGCTGTAGTTTCCGTAGGTGTAGGAGGCTAAACACACAAAAGGAACAAATCAGAATCTCCTGAAGAGGGCAGTGCATGTCAGGGTTTGGTGTTTGTTCTGTGTTCCCCCCTCCCCTCTGCGTCTGTCTGCTCCTCTCGGGGGCGTGGCTGGGCTAATGCTGCAGTGTGGATCACCTGCAGCTCATTGTCTAATCAGCCCCAGTACTTAGTCTTGTCCTTGTCCTGTGTTCTCTGTCAGTTCATTCCTCCTCTATCCCTTGTCTACATCCTCGTCCTGCTTGTGCACGTCCACGTCCTCGTTCTCATCCTGCTTGTCCACGTCGTCCTGCCTGCCCTTGTCGTCCAGTCTGTCTACCTGTGAGTCTTCCCCAGTGTCTTCCCTCCGTCTGTCTCCAGCTCCCATCACCACATCTTACAATCCGGGCAATAAACCTGTTAAACATCTACCTGCTCCTATGTCTCTGCTTTAGGGTCCTCAACCACACTCAAACCATGACAGTGCAACCTGAAAAACACACTCAGTCCCACACGCCTCTTTGCCTCTTCAGCAAAGTGAGGCAGATTTGGGATTCAGATTTGAGCTTAGTTTTTGTATTATTATTATCTGTGTTATTTAACACGTGTGTCCTTAAACCCTGTTTTTGCTGATTTGTTTCTGGGGGTGACCCTCTGAATAGAGTTCTACACATCGACCTGGGAACCGACGATCGGAGCGTTCAGAGTCTCGATGTTGAGGTGGAAGCGTCACAAGAGCAGAACAAGACGAAAAGTAAAACTTTATGTAAGCAGAGTTGAGAGAAAACCACAGACATGTTTTGGATCATTGGACTGGTCAGTTGGTTTGTTTTTACTGTATCCACGTGTGGGACCAATAGTCATCAGCAGGAACAGTTAGTAATGATAATAGATTAGAAAGCACCACCCACCTCATAGTTTTTATTATTTTATATAAGACGTGTATAAGGGAAATGTTAGTTTGTATATTTAATGTTCACAAGAAACACGTTTTTAGACCGGAGACCTGCTGGGGACACACAGGCAGGTGAAGGCACCTCGGGGGCCCTCGCAGGTCCTAACTGTAAAGCCTGGACATGAATAGCCTGGTCATAGTTGTGTCTCTTGGGTTTCAGTGCACACGGCAGTAAATGGAAGTAAACAGACAATCTCTGAAGCCTCTTTATCCGATTACAAGTGTTACACATGGAGACCCTGCATGGAGCTAGCAGTGCTAACCAGCTAGCTCTGAAATGCTAGACTTTTTACACCTAATATGGAAGAAGACCTTCCAGAGGAAACACTTCGAGGGACTGTCCCGTCTCATCACCGACCCAAACAGAGGGCGCACTCACACTCGGACTTTTGAACCGTGCCGGACTCAAACACGATAGCGTAAGGTTCTATGGCCTGAACTCACACCTGCACAACCGAACCGGGCCACGGCCCAATGACGTCATCACACGGCCCTGAAAACACATAGAAAACCGACGCACACAGACCAATACCGCTTATGGACATCGGAACATCCCACAGCCACAAACGCTCCATTGTAAGAACATTATTTAACAGAACCAACATTATAACAGAGGAACAAGACAAACAGGAGGAAAACCGACACATCCTCAACGCTCTGAAGCAGTGACAGGACCCGAAAAGGGCAACAAAACACAAAGCAGAACAGGAGCACCCCAAATCGACCGTTTCTGACCACTGTAAAAGAGAGAATCACATGATGGACCGGGACGGAGCAAACGTCACTGGGACAGAGGAAAACAAACATCGTCGCTGGATTAATGAGGAAATCAAAGTACAGAAACGTCCCCACGGGACTTTGAACCGGGACGAGGGGCTTTTTTCCTCTCACACACCTGGGACACTGTCCTGAGGAAGTGGGACTGCAGGTGGCGCCGTCGTCCTGCCTCCACTGGGAGGAAAACAGCACCAAAACCTGTTTAAATGAGCTGAACGACACGTCACAGCAACATCAGAGACTCTGAGGACGAGTGCAGGAGCCGTCCAAACGGTCAGGTCTGAAAACAAACCCTTGGTCTGAAAAAACAACCTAATAACATAAATTATGGGAAGACCAAATGAGCCTCATTGGACTATCACACGACACTGTAGACATGTCGCGCAGCAGAGCTGTCGCTCTTAGCGGAGAAGATAAGTCCAGTGGCATGAAATATCTATTGTTAGACCGATATGAGTCCTGCTGTGATACGCGCTCCTCCGTGAGTTTATGGAGATAAAAACAGCTCAGAGCAGTGAGGACAGCCGGAGACGAGAGGCTGCAAAACGTCTGTCACCGTCCACAGTCCTTATTGAAGGTCAGTGCGGATTCTCCGTGTGTTTCGGAGCGAAGTTTATTCAGTGTTTTCCTCGTATCAGTAACATGAGGGATCGTACAGTGAAGTCGTGCGTGTGCACGTACATGAACAACCGAGCTGTGCATTGGCCCACCTCCTCCAACCGGCCGAGCCTGGGCCTGGGCACCGGTCGACTGTGCTCACACCGGACAAACGATTCACACCGGACAAACGATTCACACCGGACAAACGATTCACACCGGACAAACGATTCACACCGGACAAACGTCGTGCACTTTAGGGGTGATCCGTGCTTGGACACAGTTCTTAAGTCCTCGTGTGAATGCATCCAGAGCACAGAGAGGCTGAGGAGAGGCTTTCTGTGTGTCCAGAGCTCACCTGGCGACAGAGGACACAGAGGAGGGACGCTTTGTCCTGAGAGCTGTTACTCACCTCAAAGTGCCCTCACATGGATCTTATGACCTGTTGAGCTGCACTTTAGTTTGAGCAGTTCTTTTATTCTTGTATTTTACTGCTCACTGTGCTTAAACTGCCCCTCAGGTCAAATAAAGTGAGAATAATCATCTTTCCCTCCACAAAAGCACAAAGTGTTTCCCCCTGAAGAGTTTCACAAACTGTATTTCTGACCAAATAGGCTGGAGGACGTCTGTCCAAACCGCAGT
Organism: Odontamblyopus rebecca; assembly: GCA_030686955.1. Lineage (NCBI taxonomy): Eukaryota > Metazoa > Chordata > Actinopteri > Gobiiformes > Gobiidae > Odontamblyopus > Odontamblyopus rebecca. The sequence continues at coordinate 41,355,174 of CM060660.1, read as the reverse complement.
GCTGCCATGTACACGGTCCAGTCTCCACAGAACTTGTGGTTTGGGACCTGTCACAGGCAAATGCTTCAGCCAGAGCTTAATAAGACGGATAAGACAAGATTCTCAAGAGGTTGTGAACTTAGAGAAATGGTGTGATCCATCCTGCTGGCAGCAGCTCAGACAGGGAACCACAGAGTTCCTCTCTTAGAACTCTTCTCCAGCCCTGACTGCACTACTTAAAACTCAAACCTTGCGTTCACAACAAACAAGATTTCTGGTTTACACACAAAGTCTATGGATGGACGTGTCTGCACACACCCCAGGTGATGGCAGATGAGAGAGTCATACACATGCACTGTGAGCCAATCAGAGGAAGTCTTGTACCTGTGTAGGTCAGAGAGAAACAGGCAGCAGTTTGAGAGGAGCAGTTGACTAAATGTTGCTCAGAGCCGGAGCCGCTCATGCACTGCAGACTGGGAACTGTGGGAGAGAGAGGCTGATGTCAGATCCACACAGACCCACACAGACCCACACAGACCCACACAGACCCACACAGACCCACACAGACCCACACAGACCCACACAGATCCACACAGACCCACACAGACCCACACAGACCCACACAGATCCACACAGACCCACACAGACCCACACAGATCCACCCAGACCCACACAGATCCACACAGATCCACACAGATCCACACAGACCCACACAGATCCACACAGATCCACACAGATCCACCCAGACCCACACAGATCCACACAGATCCACACAGACCCACACAGATCCACACAGATCCACACAGACCCACACAGATCCACACAGACCCACACAGATCCACACAGATCCACACAGATCCACACAGACCCACACAGATCCACACAGATCCACACAGATCCACACAGATCCACACAGACCCACACAGACCCACACAAATCCACACAGATCCACACAGATCCACACAGACCCACACAGATCCACACAGAACCACACAGACCCACACAGATCCACCCAGACCCACACAGATCCACACAGATCCACACAGATCCACACAGACCCACACAGATCCACACAGATCCACACAGATCCACCCAGACCCACACAGATCCACACAGATCCACACAGATCCACACAGATCCACACAGATCCACACAGATCCACACAGATCCACACAGACCCACACAGACCCACACAGATCCACACAGACCCACACAGACCCACACAGACCCACACAGACCCACACAGACCCACACAGATCCACCCACAGTTGCAGTACGAGGTGTTGCAGCAGGACACTGGGCTGCTGAAGCTGAAATATTGTTGCGACAGGCTGGTGTTGTTGCACAGATTCTCAGAGACACAGCCGTAAATGAGGTGACGGACGCCGTTTGAGTCGGTGACTGGAAATAGAAACATGTTAGAAAATGTCAAGTGAAGCGGTCTGAAGCAAAGTTCTTGTAGACGTTCCCCACCGATGGTCTGGGAGCAGATCTCCTGGGCGTTACAGGTCACAGTAGAGTTGCATTCATAAGAGCCTGGGTCACAGCTGTAGCACTGCAGAGAGCCAACAGGGGGCGCTGAAACAGAGAGGAGCACTTGAACCTTTCAGAAAAGTCTATATGTGTAAAATGAGGAGCAGCACTCACGGTACGGGTTTGGAGCGTTGCAGTCGTCTGTCTCGCAGCATATGAGGTTTCTGAGGTACGACCTGGAGCCAAACTCATAAGAAACAAACCGAGACCCTGCAGCTGTACAGACCGAGGCAGGAGCACAGCCTTTTTGGATCCCGCTGTAGCTTCCATTACTGTTAGAACCTGAAACCAGGACAGAAGCAGGTCAGATCTGAAGAGAACTCTCCAAGAACCAGGTCTGGACTGTGGACCGGCGCCAGACCCGCCCACTGCAGACCTGTACCAACCAATCAGAGAGAGCCACAGACATGCAGTGACCAATCAGAGAGAGCCACAGACATGCAGTGACCAATCAGAGAGAGCCACAGACATGCAGTGACCAATCAGAGGACAGTACTGTACCTGCGTAGCCCCAAGAGTAACAGAACGGGGAGAGTTTGGAGCAGGTCACCGAGCGCTGAGAAGAACAAGACGAGTCTGTGCACGTCATACACTGTAACCCCAGATCTGAAAGAGACACAGGTTAGACCAGGACTGAACCAGGACTGAACCAGGACTGGACCAGGACTGAACCAGGACTGAACCAGGACTGGACCAGGACTGAACCAGGACTGGACCAGGACTAACCTGGGAGGTTGCAGTGGGACGTGTTGCAGCAGGACACTGGGCTGCTGAAGCCGATATATTGTTGTGCCAGCCTGGTGTTGTTGCACAGATTCTCAGAGACACAGCCGTAAAATGGACGGGATGAGTTATCCTGGTCACCTGTAAGGAAATCTGTAATAACAGATACACAGATAAAAAGAACAGTCAGCGTGACGTCATAGTCGTAGCCATAGAAAACAGTAAATGTGCCTCCTCTGCATCAGACCACAGTAGAAGTGGCTCTTTTGAATGGTTCTCACCCACAGTCTCTCCACAGACCTCCTGGGTGTTACAGCTCACATTGGCAGTGCATTCATAAGAGAAAGGATCACAGCTGTAGCACTTCAGAGAGCCAACAGGGGGCACCGTAACTGAAACAAATGTGTGTTACATGAGACCTTTTCAAAGTGCAGAACATCAGCTGATAAGAGAGAATCACTCACTGGACAGATTCTCCTGGTTGCAGTTGTCTGTGTCGCAGCACGTGGTGTTTATATCATAAGCGTAGGGGCCATAATTATATGAAATAAACTCAGACCCTGCAGCTGTACAGGCTGAAGCAGAAGCACAGCCTTTATTTGTCGAGGTGGAGGTAACGCTGTAGTTTCCGTAGGTGTAGGAGGCTAAACACACAAAAGGAACAAATCAGAATCTCCTGAAGAGGGCAGTGCATGTCAGGGTTTGGTGTTTGTTCTGTGTTCCCCCTCCCCTCTGCGTCTGTCTGCTCCTCTCGGGGGCGTGGCTGGGCTAATGCTGCAGTGTGGATCACCTGCAGCTCATTGTCTAATCAGCCCCAGTACTTAGTCTTGTCCTTGTCCTGTGTTCTCTGTCAGTTCATTCCTCCTCTATCCCTTGTCTACATCCTCGTCCTGCTTGTGCACGTCCACGTCCTCGTTCTCATCCTGCTTGTCCACGTCGTCCTGCCTGCCCTTGTCGTCCAGTCTGTCTACCTGTGAGTCTTCCCCAGTGTCTTCCCTCCGTCTGTCTCCAGCTCCCATCACCACATCTTACAATCCCGGCAATAAACCTGTTAAACATCTACCTGCTCCTATGTCTCTGCTTTAGGGTCCTCAACCACACTCAAACCATGACAGTGCAACCTGAAAAACACACTCAGTCCCACACGCCTCTTTGCCTCTTCAGCAAAGTGAGGCAGATTTGGGATTCAGATTTGAGCTTAGTTTTTGTATTATTATTATCTGTGTTATTTAACACGTGTGTCCTTAAACCCTGTTTTTGCTGATTTGTTTCTGGGGGTGACCCTCTGAATAGAGTTCTACACATCGACCTGGGAACCGACGATCGGAGCGTTCAGAGTCTCGATGTTGAGGTGGAAGCGTCACAAGAGCAGAACAAGACGAAAAGTAAAACTTTATGTAAGCAGAGTTGAGAGAAAACCACAGACATGTTTTGGATCATTGGACTGGTCAGTTGGTTTGTTTTTACTGTATCCACGTGTGGGACCAATAGTCATCAGCAGGAACAGTTAGTAATGATAATAGATTAGAAAGCACCACCCACCTCATAGTTTTTATTATTTTATATAAGACGTGTATAAGGGAAATGTTAGTTTGTATTTTTAATGTTCACAAGAAACACGTTTTTAGACCGGAGAACTGCTGGGGACACACAGGCAGGTGAAGGCACCTGGGGGCCCTCGCAGGTCCTAACTGTAAAGCCTGGACATGAATAGCCTGGTCATAGTTGTGTCTCTTGGGTTTCAGTGCACACGGCAGTAAATGGAAGTAAACAGACAATCTCTGAAGCCTCTTTATCCGATTACAAGTGTTACACATGGAGACCCTGCATGGAGCTAGCAGTGCTAACCAGCTAGCTCTGAAATGCTAGACTTTTTACACCTTATATGGAAGAAGACCTTCCAGAGGAAACACTTCGAGGGACTGTCCCGTCTCATCACCGACCCAAACAGAGGGCGCACTCACACTCGGACTTTTGAACCGTGCCGGACTCAAACACGATAGCGTAAGGTTCTATGGCCCGAACTCACACCTGCACAACCGAACCGGGCCACGGCCCAATGACGTCATCACACGGCCCTGAAAACACATAGAAAACCGACGCACACAGACCAATACCGCTTATGGACATCGGAACATCCCACAGCCACAAACGCTCCATTGTAAGAACATTATTTAACAGAACCAACATTATAACAGAGGAACAAGACAAACAGGAGGAAAACCGACACATCCTCAACGCTCTGAAGCAGTGACAGGACCCGAAAAGGGCAACAAAACACAAAGCAGAACAGGAACACCCCAAATCGACCGTTTCTGACCACTGTAAAAGAGAGAATCACATGATGGACCGGGACGGAGCAAACGTCACTGGGACAGAGGAAAACAAACATCGTCGCTGGACTAATGAGGAAATCAAAGTACAGAAACGTCCCCACGGGACTTTGAACCGGGACGAGGGGCTTTTTTCCTCTCACACACCTGGGACACTGTCCTGAGGAAGTGGGACTACAGGTGGCGCCGTCGTCCTGCCTCCACTGGGAGGAAGACAGCACCAAAACCTGTTTAAATGAGCTGAACGACACGTCACAGCAACATCAGAGACTCTGAGGACGAGTGCAGGAGCCGTCCAAACGGTCAGGTCTGAAAACAAACCCTTGGTCTGAAAAAACAACCTAATAACATAAATTATGGGAAGACCAAATGAGCCTCATTGGACTATCACACGACACTGTAGACATGTCGCGCAGCAGAGCTGTCGCTCTTAGCGGAGAAGATAAGTCCAGTGGCATGAAATATCTATTGTTAGACCGATATGAGTCCTGCTGTGATACGCGCTCCTCCGTGAGTTTATGGAGATAAAAACAGCTCAGAGCAGTGAGGACAGCCGGAGACGAGAGGCTGCAAAACGTCTGTCACCGTCCACAGTCCTTATTGAAGGTCAGTGCGGATTCTCCGTGTGTTTCGGAGCGAAGTTTATTCAGTGTTTTCCTCGTATCAGTAACATGAGGGATCGTACAGTGAAGTCGTGCGTGTGCACGTACATGAACAACCGAGCTGTGCATTGGCCCACCTCCTCCAACCGGCCGAGCCTGGGCCTGGGCACCGGTCGACTGTGCTCACACCGGACAAACGATTCACACCGGACAAACGATTCACACCGGACAAACGATTCACACCGGACAAACGATTCACACCGGACAAACGTCGTGCACTTTAGGGGTGATCCGTGCTTGGACACAGTTCTTAAGTCCTCGTGTGAATGCATCCAGAGCACAGAGAGGCTGAGGAGAGGCTTTCTGTGTGTCCAGAGCTCACCTGGCGACAGAGGACACAGAGGAGGGACGCTTTTGTCCTGAGAGCTGTTACTCACCTCAAAGTGCCCTCACATGGATCTTATGACCTGTTGAGCTGCACTTTAGTTTGAGCAGTTCTTTTATTCTTGTATTTTACTGCTCACTGTGCTTAAACTGCCCCTCAGGTCAAATAAAGTGAGAATAATCATCTTTCCCTCCACAAAAGCACAAAGTGTTTCCCCCTGAAGAGTTTCACAAACTGTATTTCTGACCAAATAGGCTGGAGGACGTCTGTCCAAACCGCAGTGCTGCCATGTACACGGTCCAGTCTCCACAGAACTTGTGGTTTGGGACCTGTCACAGGCAAATGCTTCAGCCAGAGCTTAATAAGACGGATAAGACAAGATTCTCAAGAGGTTGTGAACTTAGAGAAATGGTGTGATCCATCCTGCTGGCAGCAGCTCAGACAGGGAACCACAGAGTTCCTCTCTTAGAACTCTTCTCCAGCCCTGACTGCACTACTTAAAACTCAAACCTTGCGTTCACAACAAACAAGATTTCTGGTTTACACGCAAAGTCTATGGATGGACGTGTCTTCACACACCCCAGGTGATGGCAGATGAGAGAGTCATACACATGCACTGTGAGCCAATCAGAGGAAGTCTTGTACCTGTGTAGGTCAGAGAGAAACAGGCAGCAGTTTGAGAGGAGCAGTTGACTAAATGTTGCTCAGAGCCGGAGCCGCTCATGCACTGCAGACTGGGAACTGTGGGAGAGAGAGGCTGATGTCAGATCCACACAGATCCACACAGACCCACACAGACCCACACAGACCCACACAGACCCACACAGACCCACACAGATCCACACAGATCCACACAGACCCACACAGACCCACACAGATCCACACAGATCCACACAGACCCACACAGACCCACACAGATCCACACAGATCCACACAGACCCACACAGATCCACACAGACCCACACAGATCCACACAGATCCACACAGACCCACACAGACCCACACAGACCCACACAGACCCACACAGATCCACACAGACCCACACAGATCGACACAGACCCACACAGATCCACTCAGAACCTCACAGACCCACACAGACCCACACAGATCCACACAGACCCACACAGATCCACACAGATCCACACAGATCCACACAGACCCACACAGATCCACACAGATCCACACAGATCCACACAGACCCACACAGATCCACACAGATCCACACAGATCCACACAGACCCACACAGATCCACACAGACCCACACAGATCCACACAGACCCACACAGATCCACACAGATCCACACAGATCCACACAGATCCACACAGATCCACACAGATCCACACAGATCCACACAGATCCACACAGACCCACACAGACCCACACAGACCCACACAGACCCACACAGATCCACACAGACCCACACAGATCCACACAGACCCACACAGACCCACACAGAACCACACAGATCCACACAGAACCACACAGAGCCACACAGATCCACACAGATCCACACAGAGCCACACAGATCCACACAGATCCACACAGATCCACACAGACCCACACAGATCCACACAGACCCACACAGACCCACACAGACCCACACAGACCCACACAGACCCACACAGATCCACACAGACCCACACAGACCCACACAGATCCACACAGATCCACACAGACCCACACAGATCCACACAGACCCACACAGACCCACACAGATCCACCCACAGTTGCAGTACGAGGTGTTGCAGCAGGACACTGGGCTGCTGAAGCTGAAATATTGTTGCGACAGGCTGGTGTTGTTGCACAGATTCTCAGAGACACAGCCGTAAATGAGGTGACGGACGCCGTTTGAGTCGGTGACTGGAAATAGAAACATGTTAGAAAATGTCAAGTGAAGCGGTCTGAAGCAAAGTTCTTGTAGACGTTCCCCACCGATGGTCTGGGAGCAGACCTCCTGGGCGTTACAGGTCACAGTAGAGTTGCATTCATAAGAGCCTGGGTCACAGCTGTAGCACTGCAGAGAGCCAACAGGGGGCGCTGAAACAGAGAGGAGCACTTGAACCTTTCAGAAAAGTCTATATGTGTAAAATGAGGAGCAGCACTCACGGTACGGGTTTGGAGCGTTGCAGTCGTCTGTCTCGCAGCATATGAGGTTTCTGAGGTACGACCTGGAGCCAAACTCATAAGAAACAAACTGAGACCCTGCAGCTGTACAGACCGAGGCAGGAGCACAGCCTTTTTGGATCCCGCTGTAGCTTCCATTACTGTCAGAACCTGAAAGCAGGACAGAAGCAGGTCAGATTTGAAGAGAACTCTCCACGAACCAGGTCTGGACTGTGGACTGGCCCCAGGCCCGCCCACTGCAGACCTGTACCAACCAATCAGAGAGAGCCACAGACATGCAGTGACCAATCAGAGAGAGCCACAGACATGCAGTGACCAATCAGAGAGAGCCACAGACATGCAGTGACCAATCAGAGGACAGTACTGTACCTGCGTAGCCCCAAGAGTAACAGAACGGGGAGAGTTTGGAGCAGGTCACCGAGCGCTGAGAAGAACAAGACGAGTCTGTGCACGTCATACACTGTAACCCCAGATCTGAAAGAGACACAGGTTAGACCAGGACTGACCCAGGACTGAACCAGGACTGGACCAGGACTGAACCAGGTCTGAACCAGGACTGGGCCAGGACTGAACCAGGACTGGACCAGGACTAACCTGGGAGGTTGCAGTGGGACGTGTTGCAGCAGGACACTGGGCTGCTGAAGCCGATATATTGTTGTGCCAGCCTGGTGTTGTTGCACAGATTCTCAGAGACACAGCCGTAAAATGGACGGGATGAGTTATCCTGGTCACTTGTAAGGAAATCTGTAATAACAGATACACAGATAAAAAGAACAGTCAGCGTGACGTCATAGTCGTAGCCATAGAAAACAGTAAATGTGCCTCCTCTGCGTCAGACCACAGTAGAAGTGGCTCTTTTGAATGGTTCTCACCCACAGTCTCTCCACAGACCTCCTGGGTGTTACAGCTCACATTGGCAGTGCATTCATAAGAGAAAGGATCACAGCTGTAGCACTTCAGAGAGCCAACAGGGGGCACCGTAACTGAAACAAATGTGTGTTACATGAGACCTTTTCAAAGTGCAGAACATCAGCTGATAAGAGAGAATCACTCACTGGACAGATTCTCCTGGTTGCAGTTGTCTGTGTCGCAGCACGTGGTGTTTATATCATAAGCGTAGGGGCCATAATTATATGAAATAAACTCAGACCCTGCAGCTGTACAGGCTGAAGCAGAAGCACAGCCTTTATTTGTCGAGGTGGAGGTAACGCTGTAGTTTCCGTAGGTGTAGGAGGCTAAACACACAAAAGGAACAAATCAGAATCTCCTGAAGAGGGCAGTGCATGTCAGGGTTTGGTGTTTGTTCTGTGTTCCCCCCTCCCCTCTGCGTCTGTCTGCTCCTCTCGGGGGCGTGGCTGGGCTAATGCTGCAGTGTGGATCACCTGCAGCTCATTGTCTAATCAGCCCCAGTACTTAGTCTTGTCCTTGTCCTGTGTTCTCTGTCAGTTCATTCCTCCTCTATCCCTTGTCTACGTCCTCGTCCTGCTTGTGCACGTCCACGTCCTCGTTCTCATCCTGCTTGTCCACGTCGTCCTGCCTGCCCTTGTCGTCCAGTCTGTCTACCTGTGAGTCTTCCCCAGTGTCTTCCCTCCGTCTGTCTCCAGCTCCCATCACCACATCTTACAATCCGGGCAATAAACCTGTTAAACATCTACCTGCTCCTATGTCTCTGCTTTAGGGTCCTCAACCACACTCAAACCATGACAGTGCAACCTGAAAAACACACTCAGTCCCACACGCCTCTTTGCCTCTTCAGCAAAGTGAGGCAGATTTGGGATTCAGATTTGAGCTTAGTTTTTGTATTATTATTATCTGTGTTATTTAACACGTGTGTCCTTAAACCCTGTTTTTGCTGATTTGTTTCTGGGGGTGACCCTCTGAATAGAGTTCTACACATCGACCTGGGAACCGACGATCGGAGCGTTCAGAGTCTCGATGTTGAGGTGGAAGCGTCACAAGAGCAGAACAAGACGAAAAGTAAAACTTTATGTAAGCAGAGTTGAGAGAAAACCACAGACATGTTTTGGATCATTGGACTGGTCAGTTGGTTTGTTTTTACTGTATCCACGTGTGGGACCAATAGTCATCAGCAGGAACAGTTAGTAATGATAATAGATTAGAAAGCACCACCCACCTCATAGTTTTTATTATTTTATATAAGACGTGTATAAGGGAAATGTTAGTTTGTATATTTAATGTTCACAAGAAACACGTTTTTAGACCGGAGACCTGCTGGGGACACACAGGCAGGTGAAGGCACCTCGGGGGCCCTCGCAGGTCCTAACTGTAAAGCCTGGACATGAATAGCCTGGTCATAGTTGTGTCTCTTGGGTTTCAGTGCACACGGCAGTAAATGGAAGTAAACAGACAATCTCTGAAGCCTCTTTATCCGATTACAAGTGTTACACATGGAGACCCTGCATGGAGCTAGCAGTGCTAACCAGCTAGCTCTGAAATGCTAGACTTTTTACACCTTATATGGAAGAAGACCTTCCAGAGGAAACACTTCGAGGGACTGTCCCGTCTCATCACCGACCCAAACAGAGGGCGCACTCACACTCGGACTTTTGAACCGTGCCGGACTCAAACACGATAGCGTAAGGTTCTATGGCCCGAACCCACACCTGCACAACCGAACCGGGCCACGGCCCAATGACGTCATCACACGGCCCTGAAAACACATAGAAAACCGACGCACACAGACCAATACCGCTTATGGACATCGGAACATCCCACAGCCACAAACGCTCCATTGTAAGAACATTATTTAACAGAACCAACATTATAACAGAGGAACAAGACAAACAGGAGGAAAACCGACACATCCTCAACGCTCTGAAGCAGTGACAGGACCCGAAAAGGGCAACAAAACACAAAGCAGAACAGGAACACCCCAAATCGACCGTTTCTGACCACTGTAAAAGAGAGAATCACATGATGGACCGGGACGGAGCAAACGTCACTGGGACAGAGGAAAACAAACATCGTCGCTGGATTAATGAGGAAATCAAAGTACAGAAACGTCCCCACGGGACTTTGAACCGGGACGAGGGGCTTTTTTCCTCTCACACACCTGGGACACTGTCCTGAGGAAGTGGGACTGCAGGTGGCGCCATCGTCCTGCCTCCACTGGGAGGAAGACGGCACCAAAACCTGTTTAAATGAGCTGAACGACACGTCACAGCAACATCAGAGACTCTGAGGACGAGTGCAGGAGCCGTCCAAACGGTCAGGTCTGAAAACAAACCCTTGGTCTGAAAAAACAACCTAATAACATAAATTATGGGAAGACCAAATGAGCCTCATTGGACTATCACACGACACTGTAGACATGTCGCGCAGCAGAGCTGTCGCTCTTAGCGGAGAAGATAAGTCCAGTGGCATGAAATATCTATTGTTAGACCGATATGAGTCCTGCTGTGATACGCGCTCCTCCGTGAGTTTATGGAGATAAAAACAGCTCAGAGCAGTGAGGACAGCCGGAGACGAGAGGCTGCAAAACGTCTGTCACCGTCCACAGTCCTTATTGAAGGTCAGTGCGGATTCTCCGTGTGTTTCGGAGCGAAGTTTATTCAGTGTTTTCCTCGTATCAGTAACATGAGGGATCGTACAGTGAAGTCGTGCGTGTGCACGTACATGAACAACCGAGCTGTGCATTGGCCCACCTCCTCCAACCGGCCGAGCCTGGGCCTGGGCACCGGTCGACTGTGCTCACACCGGACAAACGATTCACACCGGACAAACGATTCACACTGGACAAACGATTCACACCGGACAAACGATTTACACCGGACAAACGTCGTGCACTTTAGGGGTGATCCGTGCTTGGACACAGTTCTTAAGTCCTCGTGTGAATGCATCCAGAGCACAGAGAGGCTGAGGAGAGGCTTTCTGTGTGTCCAGAGCTCACCTGGTGACAGAGGACACAGAGGAGGGACGCTTTTGTCCTGAGAGCTGTTACTCACCTCAAAGTGCCCTCACATGGATCTTATGACCTGTTGAGCTGCACTTTAGTTTGAGCAGTTCTTTTATTCTTGTATTTTACTGCTCACTGTGCTTAAACTGCCCCTCAGGTCAAATAAAGTGAGAATAATCATCTTTCCCTCCACAAAAGCACAAAGTGTTTCCCCCTGAAGAGTTTCACAAACTGTATTTCTGACCAAATAGGCTGGAGGACGTCTGTCCAAACCGCAGTGCTGCCATGTACACGGTCCAGTCTCCACAGAACTTGTGGTTTGGGACCTGTCACAGGCAAATGCTTCAGCCAGAGCTTAATAAGACGGATAAGACAAGATTCTCAAGAGGTTGTGAACTTAGAGAAATGGTGTGATCCATCCTGCTGGCAGCAGCTCAGACAGGGAACCACAGAGTTCCTCTCTTAGAACTCTTCTCCAGCCCTGACTGCACTACTTAAAACTCAAACCTTGCGTTCACAACAAACAAGATTTCTGGTTTACACGCAAAGTCTATGGATGGACGTGTCTTCACACACCCCAGGTGATGGCAGATGAGAGAGTCATACACATGCACTGTGAGCCAATCAGAGGAAGTCTTGTACCTGTGTAGGTCAGAGAGAAACAGGCAGCAGTTTGAGAGGAGCAGTTGACTAAATGTTGCTCAGAGCCGGAGCCGCTCATGCACTGCAGACTGGGAACTGTGGGAGAGAGAGGCTGATGTCAGATCCACACAGACCCACACAGACCCACACAGACCCACACAGACCCACACAGACCCACACAGATCCACACAGACCCACACAGACCCACACAGACCCACACAGATCCACACAGACCCACACAGATCCACACAGACCCACACAGATCCACACAGACCCACACAGACCCACACAGACCCACACAGACCCACACAGACCCACACAGACCCACACAGACCCACACAGATCCACACAGATCCACACAGATCCACACAGACCCACACAGATCCACACAGATCCACACAGATCCACCCAGACCCACACAGATCCACCCAGACCCACACAGATCCACCCAGACCCACACAGATCCACACAGACCCACACAGATCCACACAGACCCACACAGATCCACACAGATCCACACAGACCCACACAGACCCACACAGATCCACACAGACCCACACAGACCCACACAGACCCACACAGACCCACACAGATCCACACAGATCCACACAGACCCACACAGATCCACACAGATCCACCCACAGTTGCAGTACGAGGTGTTGCAGCAGGACACTGGGCTGCTGAAGCTGAAATATTGTTGCGACAGGCTGGTGTTGTTGCACAGATTCTCAGAGACACAGCCGTAAATGAGGTGACGGACGCCGTTTGAGTCGGTGACTGGAAATAGAAACATGTTAGAAAATGTCAAGTGAAGCGGTCTGAAGCAAAGTTCTTGTAGACGTTCCCCACCGATGGTCTGGGAGCAGATCTGCTGGGCGTTACAGGTCACAGTAGAGTTGCATTCATAAGAGCCTGGGTCACAGCTGTAGCACTGCAGAGAGCCAACAGGGGGCGCTGAAACAGAGAGGAGCACTTGAACCTTTCAGAAAAGTCTATATGTGTAAAATGAGGAGCAGCACTCACGGTACGGGTTTGGAGCGTTGCAGTCGTCTGTCTCACAGCATATGAGGTTTCTGAGGTACGACCTGGAGCCAAACTCATAAGAAACAAACTGAGACCCTGCAGCTGTACAGACCGAGGCAGGAGCACAGCCTTTTTGGATCCCGCTGTAGCTTCCATTACTGTCAGAACCTGAAACCAGGACAGAAGCAGGTCAGATTTGAAGAGAACTCTCCACGAACCAGGTCTGGACTGTGGACCGGCCCCAGGCCCGCCCACTGCAGACCTGTACCAACCAATCAGAGAGAGCCACAGACATGCAGTGACCAATCAGAGAGAGCCACAGACATGCAGTGACCAATCAGAGAGAGCCACAGACATGCAGTGACCAATCAGAGGACAGTACTGTACCTGCGTAGCCCCAAGAGTAACAGAACGGGGAGAGTTTGGAGCAGGTCACCGAGCGCTGAGAAGAACAAGACGAGTCTGTGCACGTCATACACTGTAACCCCAGATCTGAAAGAGACACAGGTTAGACCAGGACTGACCCAGGACTGAACCAGGACTGACCCAGGACTGAACCAGGACTGGACCAGGACTGAACCAGGTCTGAACCAGGACTGGGCCAGGACTAACCTGGGAGGTTGCAGTGGGACGTGTTGCAGCAGGACACTGGGCTGCTGAAGCCGATATATTGTTGTGCCAGCCTGGTGTTGTTGCACAGATTCTCAGAGACACAGCCGTAAAATGGACGGGATGAGTTATCCTGGTCACCTGTAAGGAAATCTGTAATAACAGATACACAGATAAAAAGAACAGTCAGCGTGACGTCATAGTCGTAGCCATAGAAAACAGTAAATGTGCCTCCTCTGCGTCAGACCACAGTAGAAGTGGCTCTTTTGAATGGTTCTCACCCACAGTCTCTCCACAGACCTCCTGGGTGTTACAGCTCACATTGGCAGTGCATTCATAAGAGAAAGGATCACAGCTGTAGCACTTCAGAGAGCCAACAGGGGGCACCGTAACTGAAACAAATGTGTGTTACATGAGACCTTTTCAAAGTGCAGAACATCAGCTGATAAGAGAGAATCACTCACTGGACAGATTCTCCTGGTTGCAGTTGTCTGTGTCGCAGCACGTGGTGTTTATATCATGTTTAGGGGCCATAATTATATGAAATAAACTCAGACCCTGCAGCTGTACAGGCTGAAGCAGAAGCACAGCCTTTATTTGTCGAGGTGGAGGTAACGCTGTAGTTTCCGTAGGTGTAGGAGGCTAAACACACAAAAGGAACAAATCAGAATCTCCTGAAGAGGGCAGTGCATGTCAGGGTTTGGTGTTTGTTCTGTGTTCCCCCTCCCCTCTGCGTCTGTCTGCTCCTCTCGGGGGCGTGGCTGGGCTAATGCTGCAGTGTGGATCACCTGCAGCTCATTGTCTAATCAGCCCCAGTACTTAGTCTTGTCCTTGTCCTGTGTTCTCTGTCAGTTCATTCCTCCTCTATCCCTTGTCTACGTCCTCGTCCTGCTTGTGCACGTCCACGTCCTCGTTCTCATCCTGCTTGTCCACGTCGTCCTGCCTGCCCTTGTCGTCCAGTCTGTCTACCTGTGAGTCTTCCCCAGTGTCTTCCCTCCGTCTGTCTCCAGCTCCCATCACCACATCTTACAATCCCGGCAATAAACCTGTTAAACATCTACCTGCTCCTATGTCTCTGCTTTAGGGTCCTCAACCACACTCAAACCATGACAGTGCAACCTGAAAAACACACTCAGTCCCACACGCCTCTTTGCCTCTTCAGCAAAGTGAGGCAGATTTGGGATTCAGATTTGAGCTTAGTTTTTGTATTATTATTATCTGTGTTATTTAACACGTGTGTCCTTAAACCCTGTTTTTGCTGATTTGTTTCTGGGGTGACCCTCTGAATAGAGTTCTACACATCGACCTGGGAACCGACGATCGGAGCGTTCAGAGTCTCGATGTTGAGGTGGAAGCGTCACAAGAGCAGAACAAGACGAAAAGTAAAACTTTATGTAAGCAGAGTTGAGAGAAAACCACAGACATGTTTTGGATCATTGGACTGGTCAGTTGGTTTGTTTTTACTGTATCCACGTGTGGGACCAATAGTCATCAGCAGGAACAGTTAGTAATGATAATAGATTAGAAAGCACCACCCACCTCATAGTTTTTATTATTTTATATAAGACGTGTATAAGGGAAATGTTAGTTTGTATATTTAATGTTCACAAGAAACACGTTTTTAGACCGGAGACCTGCTGGGGACACACAGGCAGGTGAAGGCACCTCGGGGGCCCTCGCAGGTCCTAACTGTAAAGCCTGGACATGAATAGCCTGGTCATAGTTGTGTCTCTTGGGTTTCAGTGCACACGGCAGTAAATGGAAGTAAACAGACAATCTCTGAAGCCTCTTTATCCGATTACAAGTGTTACACATGGAGACCCTGCATGGAGCTAGCAGTGCTAACCAGCTAGCTCTGAAATGCTAGACTTTTTACACCTTATATGGAAGAAGACCTTCCAGAGGAAACACTTCGAGGGACTGTCCCGTCTCATCACCGACCCAAACAGAGGGCGCACTCACACTCGGACTTTTGAACCGTGCCGGACTCAAACACGATAGCGTAAGGTTCTATGGCCCGAACTCACACCTGCACAACCAAACCGGGCCACGGCCCAATGACGTCATCACACGGCCCTGAAAACACATAGAAAACCGACGCACACAGACCAATACCGCTTATGGACATCGGAACATCCCACAGCCACAAACGCTCCATTGTAAGAACATTATTTAACAGAACCAACATTATAACAGAGGAACAAGACAAACAGGAGGAAAACCGACACATCCTCAACGCTCTGAAGCAGTGACAGGACCCGAAAAGGGCAACAAAACACAAAGCAGAACAGGAACACCCCAAATCGACCGTTTCTGACCACTGTAAAAGAGAGAATCACATGATGGACCGGGACGGAGCAAACGTCACTGGGACAGAGGAAAACAAACATCGTCGCTGGATTAATGAGGAAATCAAAGTACAGAAACGTCCCCACGGGACTTTGAACCGGGACGAGGGGCTTTTTTCCTCTCACACACCTGGGACACTGTCCTGAGGAAGTGGGACTGCAGGTGGCGCCGTCGTCCTGCCTCCACTGGAAAGAAAATACTCTGTTCCACCTTCTAAACAAATATTTGAAGATGGAATCCAAGATGGCGCCCTGTGATTGGCTTGGCCTCTGCTCCATCTCAACTGTCTCGCATTGTTATGAGCTGTCTGATATTATATTTTGCTTTATCGAGCCTGTCAACTAACTGTGTCTCAGCTGTCATTCAATATCAATATGATCGGCACACTTTATTTCGTATTAAGGAGCGAATGGAGGATGTTTGCATTACCTGGGCCAGGTATACGGAGCATTTCCTCCAAAATTTGAATGCGCCACGTCATCTCCTGAATACTTGCGGCTGCAAGCGCCGCGGCCGAAGAAGGAAGCGGGATCCAGGGCTGGGATTCAGACCAGGCTGAGGAAGGAGCGGGGGGAAAATCACCGTGAGCGGATTCGGATTTTGCAGGGGACGAGCGCTGCTCTCCGGCCGGTTCCAGTCTGCGAGCCAGGGTGGGATCCGGCCCATGCGTCACCGCTGTCCCGTGCGTCGCCGCGTCTGTGGCACTCTGACCGGATCTTCCCCGACTCGACAAGCCAAGCTCCCAGTACCGCGTGAGCGGATCCTACGAGCTGTCACCTGTGTGGAAGGTCTCCTGTCGCCTTTGCGATGTCCAGCTGGCCAGCGCGCATCTGCGGCCGAGTGCGCTAAGCCAATACGGATCGCCCTGCTGAACGCTCGCTCTATAGCGAATAAAGCTTTTTTCCTTGGTGACTTGTTTAAAGAAGAACGCTTGGATTTTATGTTCTTGACGGAGACTTGGCAGCGAGAACAGGAATACACCCACTTGAATGAACTGTGCCCACCGGACTGTTCCGTGTTTGGGACACCCCGTCTTGCCCGGCGTGGAGGCGGACTCGCTCTCATCTACCGGGACAGCTTCTCCTGTAGACTTATGAAGCCGGACCCTTTCTACTCATTTGAGCTGCAGTTGGCTGAGGTTGGTCAGACTGACTCATTTTATTGTGTTTTAATATATAGACCTCCTGGTCCTGCACGTGGTTCTTGGATGATTTTTCTGAGTTTCTATCCTCTGTTATCAAACTTGAGAAAGTTTTTAATTCTTGGGGATTTTAACATACACATTGATGACCCTTCTTGCAGTGTGTGGCCTCTGAGTTACTGTCACTCACTGAGTCCTTTCATTTTAAACAGCATGTGTCGGGTCCCACACATAAGAAAGGACATATATTGGACCTTGTTTTTTCCTTTTGGCCTTAACATAGACCAGCTCAGTATTGTGGATGTTCATGTTACAGACCACAGCTGTGTGTATTTTAATTTGTCTTTTGATGTAGATCGCCATCCGCATAAAGTGATTTCTCAAAGGCGAATTATAAATCAAACTGCAGTTGAGAAATTCTCTGAATTATTTGAACTAAGTTGTTGTGACAGTTGCAATGAAGCGGATTCTTTTGCCCAGTCTTTTAATAACCATTGCCTGTCTATCTTAAATGAGGTTGCTCCTGTTAAGATCAAAATATCTCCTCCTAATAAACCCTGTCCGTGGATGAATGAGAACATCATGGCTTTTAGGAGAACATGTCGTCAGGTAGAGCGCCTGTGGAAATCTACAAAGCTTGAAGTACACAGACTACGTTTAAGAGAGTTGATTTCATCGCTGAATGAAATGATTAAACAGGCCAGATCGGATTATTTTTCTAATCTTGTGAATTTGAACAAGAAAAATCCAAAAAATCTTGTTTGATACCATCCATAACATTGTATCACCTTCAGCCCCGCTGGTGCCCATACACACAACAGAAGACTGTAACAAATTTTTAAACTTTTTTGTGAAAAAGTTTGACGATATCAGGGCAAATGTGAAGCCATGTCCGGATAGTACCCCCAGTGTTGGTTCTCCGTTGTGCTCTTGGTCTTCATTTATGCCTGTGACTTTGGAGGATGTTAGTGCTTTACTAAAAAAGATGAAACCCTCTTCCTGCCCACTTGATGTTGTACCCACCTCACTGTTTTTAAAGGTGTTTGATATGATTGGTCCACATATTGTCAGGTTGATAAATATTTCTCTGTCAACTGGGGTAGTACCGAGGTCTCTCAAACAGGCAGTGTTAAGTCCTATTCTGAAGAGGCCAAATTTGGATCCATCAGAGGCAATTACCGCCAATATCAAAATTGCCTTTTTCTAGCGAAGGTTATCGAGAAAGTAGTTTCAGGGCAGCTGACTTCTTTTCTGAATAGTCAGTGTATTCTTGATAAGTTTCAGTCTGGGTTCCGCAGGATGCATTCCACTGAGACTGCCCTGTTAAAGGTCTCTAATGATATATTAATGGCTGCAGACTCTGGTCAGTACAGTGTATTGGTTTTATTAGATCTGTCCTCAGCTTTTGACACAGTTGACCACAAAAATACTGTTATGTCGACTGCAAAATGAGATAGGAATTTCTGGGACTGTTCTTTCATGGTTTTCTTCTTATCTGACCAACAGAACTTTTGCCATGTTTGTGAATAATATAATGTCTGAAGTCACTTCCCTGTTACACGGTGTCCCTCAGGGCTCAGTCCTAGGCCCAATTCTGTTCCTTTTGTACATCAGCCCTCTCGGTAAAATTATAAGCACCTTCAAAAATGTGTCTTACCATTTGTATGCTGATGACATCCAGTTGTACTGCTCCTTCAATGATTCAGGGTTACACAAGTTAGCTGAGCTCTTAAATTGTGTGTCGCATCTATTCAGGACTGGCTTGCTCAGAACTGTCTTCAATTAAATTTTAGGAAAACTGAAACTCTGATCATTGCTCCTGAACAGAAAGTTCCTCTGATCAAACAACACCTGGGTTCTCTGGGCTCCTCTTCCCAGCCGAGCCTTAGAAACCTTGGTGTTCTATTTGACCAGTCAATGTCCTTGGACAGACATTCAAGACTTTTGGTTAAAAACTGCTTCTACCATCTGAGATCTATCTCTAAACTGAGTGCAATATTATCTAAATCTGATCTGGAATTGATTATCCATGCTTTTATTTCTTCTCGTTTAGATTATTGTAATTCTCTTTTACTTGTTTTAACAAATCTGCAGTCACCCGTCTCCAGTTAGTCCAGAATGCTGCAGCGAGGCTTTTAACAGGAACCAACAGAAGAGCACATATCACTCCGGTTTTATCTGCTTTACATTGGCTACCTGTCAAATTCAGAATTGATTTTAAAATTTTAGTCTTGACTTTTAGAGCTTTTAATGGACAGGCTCCCTGAATACATTTCAGAAATGTTGGTTCCTTACACCTCTGGCCGCTCCCTCCGGTCTTCAGGCCAAAACCTCCTGAAGGTCCCAAAGACCCGATTTAAAACTCGAGGAGACCTGGCCTTTCAAGCAGTCGCCCCTAGACTGTGGAATGCCCTGCCTCTGTCTCTTCGTGTGGCTGAATCTGTTGATTCTTTTAAAAGCAGCTAAAGACACTATTATTCAAACAAGCTTTTAGTTAATTCACTGCGCTTTGTCTTATTTACCTGTTTTAACATTTATTATTGTTGTTTTGCATTTTATCTATTTTTACTCGCACTCTGTAAAGCACTTTGTGATTTTATCTGTGAAAGGTGCTATATAAATAAAGTTTACTTACTTACTTACTTACTGGGAGGAAGACGGCACCAAAACCTGTTTAAATGAGCTGAACGACACGTCACAGCAACATCAGAGACTCTGAGGACGAGTGCAGGAGCCGTCCAAACGGTCAGGTCTGAAAACAAACCCTTGGTCTGAAAAAACAACCTAATAACATAAATTATGGGAAGACCAAATGAGCCTCATTGGACTATCACACGACACTGTAGACATGTCGCGCAGCAGAGCTGTCGCTCTTAGCGGAGAAGATAAGTCCAGTGGCATGAAATATCTATTGTTAGACCGATATGAGTCCTGCTGTGATACGCGCTCCTCCGTGAGTTTATGGAGATAAAAACAGCTCAGAGCAGTGAGGACAGCCGGAGACGAGAGGCTGCAAAACGTCTGTCACCGTCCACAGTCCTTATTGAAGGTCAGTGCGGATTCTCCGTGTGTTTCGGAGCGAAGTTTATTCAGTGTTTTCCTCGTATCAGTAACATGAGGGATCGTACAGTGAAGTCGTGCGTGTGCACGTACATGAACAACCGAGCTGTGCATTGGCCCACCTCCTCCAACCGGCCGAGCCTGGGCCTGGGCACCGGTCGACTGTGCTCACATCGGACAAACAATTCACACCGGACAAACGATTCACACCGGACAAACGATTTACACCGGACAAACGTCGTGCACTTTAGGGGTGATCCGTGCTTGGACACAGTTCTTAAGTCCTCGTGTGAATGCATCCAGAGCACAGAGAGGCTGAGGAGAGGCTTTCTGTGTGTCCAGAGCTCACCTGGCGACAGAGGACACAGAGGAGGGACGCTTTTGTCCTGAGAGCTGTTACTCACCTCAAAGTGCCCTCACATGGATCTTATGACCTGTTGAGCTGCACTTTAGTTTGAGCAGTTCTTTTATTCTTGTATTTTACTGCTCACTGTGCTTAAACTGCCCCTCAGGTCAAATAAAGTGAGAATAATCATCTTTCCCTCCACAAAAGCACAAAGTGTTTCCCCCTGAAGAGTTTCACAAACTGTATTTCTGACCAAATAGGCTGGAGGACGTCTGTCCAAACCGCAGTGCTGCCATGTACACGGTCCAGTCTCCACAGAACTTGTGGTTTGGGACCTGTCACAGGCAAATGCTTCAGCCAGAGCTTAATAAGACGGATAAGACAAGATTCTCAAGAGGTTGTGAACTTAGAGAAATGGTGTGATCCATCCTGCTGGCAGCAGCTCAGACAGGGAACCACAGAGTTCCTCTCTTAGAACTCTTCTCCAGCCCTGACTGCACTACTTAAAACTCAAACCTTGCGTTCACAACAAACAAGATTTCTGGTTTACACGCAAAGTCTATAACCCAGGTCTATATTTTAAATTATAAAAAATTTGTGCATTGATATATATATATAATAAATTCATTAATAAGTAATCTATGGTTTCTCCCTCTCTACCTTTGAGCTGCCGCTGTCATTTTAATGTCATTTGAAGTCTCGCGTGATTTGAGTTAGGTCCCGAGATTTTGCGCCGCCCCCATTCACAATATACAGACCAGACACTCGGCTGTTAGGTGTGTGGCTAGTAGGACTGCGAGCAAGCTGCAGGTAACCTATTTTGCTCATTTAATCGCTTATTGTTCAACTAAGTGATCCGATTTTTAAGCGTTGTGCTCCCTAACCTTGTAGATGTCTCCGCTGCAAGTGAGACACTGACTGATCCATGTATGAAAGTAACTGAGGAATCGGTGAGTGTTGATGGTGTTGATGCTAATGCTAACCGGCGCTAATGCTAACCGGCGCTAATGCTAACCGGCGCTGACGCTAGCCGGCACTAGCCTTGGTTTAGCACGGGTCTAAGGTGTTATCCAGTTTATTCACACACTGAATCAATATTTACTGACCCTTTTAATCATGATTATCACTATTATTCTAATAGTGATAATGATATGCAATTGTGATTAAGTACTATGCACTTTATTATTAGGGAAATGGTGCTGCAGAATTATTTTTCTATTAATATTGTACATTCAAGTTGCTTACAATTTATATTACTCATTGCTAATTATTTAATTATTAGGCATCTATTGTTGTGTACACAGATTATTTACACATGCATGTTCTTGCACAGGCCAGGTTTTTGGATTGTTGTTGGGTTGTCCTGCTGCTGCTAATCAAAGGGCCAGCAGCCCGACTTAAGACCTGTTGACCTGGATCAGCCTACACTTCAGTGTGCGGTAGGAGGCTCTGTAGCCTTTTTGTATTTCGCTCGCTCCACCACCTCCAATGCGCTCTGGATCGGTCTCTTTTTTGAGACAATGGACACTTACGTTCGTACGTTCTTGGAGGAACAAATGGACACTCAACCATCAACTAACTACAAACCAAACTCAACTCTAGCGCTCTGTGGAAACGAGCTTTAAGAACTCTTAATGTGCCTGGGATTTATCAATCTTGATTAAACCAATAAACTTCTACTGTTTGCAATTACTTACAAGTGCACTTGTCTCTGTAAATATTGTACATATTCATTCAATAACATTTGGTACACTAGTAGCACCACATATCTGTGTTTTGGTTTTCATTTATCATGCATTCACCTTCCTCCTAGAGTCTGAACCATTCTTTTGATTTTTCCTATATTTTCCAAAAGTAACTAATTGTGATTCTCAAACAGTATCCAAGCAGGTGTTACACTATGGATGGACGTGTCTGCACACAGATGAGAGAGTCGTACACATGCACTGTGAGCCAATCAGAGGAAGTCTTGTACCTGTGTAGGTCAGAGAGAAACAGGCAGCAGTTTGAGAGGAGCAGTTGACTAAATGTTGCTCAGAGCCGGAGCCGCTCATGCACTGCAGACTGGGAACTGTGGGAGAGAGAGGCTGATGTCAGATCCACACAGATCCACACAGACCCACACAGACCCACACAGACCCACACAGACCCACACAGACCCACACAGATCCACACAGACCCACACAGACCCACACAGATCCACACAGACCCACACAGACCCACACAGACCCACACAGACCCACACAGATCCACACAGACCCACACAGACCCACACAGATCCACCCACAGTTGCAGTACGAGGTGTTGCAGCAGGACACTCGGCTGCTGAAGCTGAAATATTGTTGCGACAGGCTGGTGTTGTTGCACAGATTCTCAGAGACACAGCCGTAAATGAGGTGACGGACGCCGTTTGAGTCGGTGACTGGAAATAGAAACATGTTAGAAAATGTCAAGTGAAGCGGTCTGAAGCAAAGTTCTTGTAGACGTTCCCCACCGATGGTCTGGGAGCAGACCTCCTGGGCGTTACAGGTCACAGTAGAGTTGCATTCATAAGAGCCTGGGTCACAGCTGTAGCACTGCAGAGAGCCAACAGGGGGCGCTGAAACAGAGAGGAGCACTTGAACCTTTCAGAAAAGTCTATATGTGTAAAATGAGGAGCAGCACTCACGGTACGGGTTTGGAGCGTTGCAGTCGTCTGTCTCGCAGCATATGAGGTTTCTGAGGTACGACCTGGAGCCAAACTCATAAGAAACAAACTGAGACCCTGCAGCTGTACAGACCGAGGCAGGAGCACAGCCTTTTTGGATCCCGCTGTAGCTTCCATTACTGTCAGAACCTGAAACCAGGACAGAAGCAGGTCAGATCTGAAGAGAACTCTCCAAGAACCAGGTCTGGACTGTGGACCGGCGCCAGACCCGCCCACTGCAGACCTGTACCAACCAATCAGAGAGAGCCACAGACATGCAGTGACCAATCAGAGAGAGCCACAGACATGCAGTGACCAATCAGAGAGAGCCACAGACATGCAGTGACCAATCAGAGAGAGCCACAGACATGCAGTGACCAATCAGAGAGAGCCACAGACATGCAGTGACCAATCAGAGAGAGCCACAGACATGCAGTGACCAATCAGAGAGAGCCACAGACATGCAGTGACCAATCAGAGGACAGTACTGTACCTGCGTAGCCCCAAGAGAAACACAAGGGGGCGAGTTTGGAGCAGGTCACCGAGCGCTGAGAAGAACAAGACGAGTCTGTGCAGGTCATACACTGTAACCCCAGATCTGAAAGAGACACAGGTTAGACCAGGACTGGACCAGGACTGGACCAGGACTGGACCAGGACTGGACCAGGACTGAACCAGGACTGAACCAGGACTGGACCAGGACTGGACCAGGACTGGACCAGGACTGGACCAGGACTGGACCAGGACTGGACCAGGACTAACCAGGGAGGTTGCAGTGGGAAGTGTTGCAGCAGGACACTGGGCTGCTGAAGCTGAAATATTGTTGCGACAGGCTGGTGTTGTTGCACAGATTCTCAGAGACACAGCCGTAAATGAGGTGACGGACGCCGTTTGAGTCGGTGACTGGAAATAGAAACATGTTAGAAAATGTCAAGTGAAGCGGTCTGAAGCAAAGTTCTTGTAGACGTTCCCCACCGATGGTCTGGGAGCAGATCTCCTGGGCGTTACAGGTCACATTAGAGTTGCATTCATAAGAGCCTGGGTCACAGCTGTAGCACTGCAGAGAGCCAACAGGGGGCGCTGAAACAGAGAGGAGCACTTGAAGTCTATGGGGTATTAGTTTGTACATGTTTGTTTGGGATTTTTTCTGCATTTCTTTGTTATCTACAGTTATTAAAGATGATTTATTTATGCGTTTTTTGCTGCTCGTTCTCTCTGAAGCCGGTTCCATCAGGCGTCGGTTTGGGCTGAGGCAGGACACTTGGATTGGAAAGAAGCGACTTTGGAGAAACCCACCACCCACTACCAATATTATATGTGTAAAATGAGGAGCAGCACTCACGGTACGGGTTTGGAGCGTTGCAGTCGTCTGTTTCGCAGCATATGAGGTTTCTGAGGTACGACCTGGAGCCAACCTCATAAGAAACAAACCGAGACCCTGCAGCTGTACAGACCGAGGCAGGAGCACAGCCTTTTTGGATCCCGCTGTACCTTCCATTACTGTTAGAACCTGAAACCAGGACAGAAGCAGGTCAGATCTGAAGAGAACTCTCCAAGAACCAGGTCTGGACTGTGGACCGGCCCCAGACCCGCCCACTGCAGACCTGTACCAACCAATCAGAGAGAGCCACAGACATGCAGTGACCAATCAGAGAGAGCCACAGACATGCAGTGACCAATCAGAGAGAGCCACAGACATGCAGTGACCAATCAGAGAGAGCCACAGACATGCAGTGACCAATCGGAGAGAGCCTGTGATGGAGCAGTAGACCACACCTTCTCTTATCAGGTTTCCACTTTATATAATGAGTATTTCATTTGATTCACGTTATTACAGCCACATGATTCACATCCTCAGTTTCGTCATTAAGGCTGTTTTCAAGCTTGTTCCTCTTTAAGTGAACCGAACTCAGTCCTTCGCAAGTCGACTAAAAAGTGAACCAACAGAAACAGAACTCCGTTGGTTTTGTGCTCACATTGAGTTCATCACAAAGAGGACTGGATCGGGTTCTTTCTGCTCCGCTTGAGCTTTGATGGGCCCCAGTCCCCTTTAGGTCCACACCTCGTCCAGGTATCGCAAAGTCTTCATCTTTATTTTTTGTATGTGTTTTTGTGTTGGCATCAACCAGCACAGCAACTACTAAACCAGGACTAAACCAGGTCTAAACCAGGTCTAAATCACGTCTAAACCAGGTCTTAATCAGGTCTAAATCAGGTCTAAATCAGGTCTAAATCAGGTCTAACCCAGGTCTAACCCAGGTCGAAACCAGGTCGAAACCAGGTCTAAAATAGGTCTAAACAGGGCCGTGTCTCCTCCCATTTGCTGCGTGGATCCTCCCTCCCAGTCCGTGAAATACTGTCGCAAGTAAAACTGGTCCTTGGCACAAAAAAGGGGTCCACTGGTCCATTTAAAAAGGTGAAGAGAACTGGTGCTCAGATCAGGCGAACCGGACTGAGACCCTCCTGAGAAAAGTCTCAGTCCAGTTCAGAGGGTCTGGGGACAGTTGGAGCGTCACATCTGCACAAAATAATGCTGAGTCCTCAGTCTGAGTTTGTTTAAAGGCTGAAACGGACCAAGAGCACCTCAGTTGCCATGTTAGTTTTCCCTGTTTCACTCCTCTTTTCCTTTCGTCCTTATCACTGCAGGCCCGGTGACACCATCGCCCTGATTTGGACTCTGCCAAATGCTGCTTAGAGAGGCGAGCTTTAACTAACTATCCATATATGAAATATTATTTAAAAGCCGATAATTCTAAACCAACAATGTGCAATATCACTTTATGAAATGCAAGTATTTGTAAATAAAAATGTAATGCTGATGTTTTACAGAGCAGGTGTGGAATCAACTTTACGTTATGCTCAACATGGTTTGGTGACCTGACAGTCAAATTTAAATCACAGATTTTTTACCTTGCCTAAAAGATCAGGTCAAATAATGGGGTGGCCCCAAGCTCACTTCAGCTAATTTTGAGGAGACAGTTTGGAAACTTGGCAGGAAGGTGGTCAGTAACCCCACCCATGCTCTTCAGTCAGTTTGAGGCCGTCAGGCAGAAGGTTCAGGGACCTAAACTGAACAGAATCAAATATTCTTTTTTGCCATAAGCCATAAATCTGCTAAACTCAGAGAGTGCAGTTAAAAAATAAAAGTAAAAGGCTTAGGGAATGTGCAATTATGAATAGATACAAGATTTTGAAGATTTTAGCCTGTAAAGAGTCCTTAAGGTCCTGTATCACTCATGGTCATATTAGGTGCAGGAGCTGGACCACGCCTCAACCGCCCTCGTCTCCTCTCCAGCGAATCACAACTCACGCCTCAGTTTTCCAGAAGCCTATTTATAGCAGCCTAACCCAGCAACTTAGTTTGTCCTGAATAACTCGACAGGTCTCCTTAGCTTCGACCAACGACGGGTCTCCTTCGCTCTGACCTGCGATGGGTCTCCTAAGCTCCGACCTACGATTCTTTAGGGGCATGAGCGGCCTAGTAGACAGCAATGCCAAGATCCTCATCACCATCAAGGGAAGATCTTGCTTCCCTGTGATCACTCAGTTCCTCCGAGAGCTTACCTTGGTTTCCGCTCAAAATCAGTTTGTCATTCTTACCGCTTATATTCATTCCAGCTCACTTAAACTCCATCAATGATTTTTTCTCACTTCCGATGTCCTCTACCTCTGCCTTCACACTCTTCGCTCCGGATATCTTTCACCCTCGAATGTATGATCCTCTTAGCCTTCTTCGGCTCCTCCAAGGCTCAGAATTCACTTCTTCGTCAAGATTTTCAACCCGTCCATCCACGCCAGGCTTTCCAGTCTCTCATTCTCCGGATTCACTCTTCTCACTCTCCACAGGAGTAATGGATCAGTTGAGAATCTCTCTGCCTGTCCACCTCTTCCACCTCACCTCACTGCTAAGTCCTTATGAACCTTTCATCAAATCTCTCGCTTCACGTCGCGCCTCCTATTCCTTCAACAACGATCCGCTCTTCCTCATGGAAATGGACAAGATGGCTTCCAGGTTCTGGTTCACTAACATTTACGAAAAGCTTCACTCCGGCATGTCTCCCCAATCATTCTCCATTCACTCCATCGGCATCAGCGCTGCCACATCAGCCACCAAGGCCGGGTTATCCAACCGGAAAATAAAGATTCTCGGTCGCTGGGCATTGAGCACCTACCACTCCTGTGTTCGAGACGACCTCGATAAGCTCCACCAGCCATTCCCTCTTGGGCTCTCTAAATTTTGGAGGTCCCGTCCTGCTGGGCCATGTGAAGATTGAGACTGAACCCCCACCTTGAGTCTCGACCCAGCCGACCTGCCTCGTCTCAATATAATAAACACTTTTTGCTTCGCACATGTGTTGTTGGCACGATCCTTGCTGTCTGTGTGGTGCTTGTGTTGTTGTGTCGTCCTGTCTTTGTGTTAAAGCTGTGACCCCCTGTCTCAAGACAAATTTCTCCCACAGGAGACAAAGGATTATCTTATCTTAAATAGTGCAATATTAGATATAGTAACTTTTGCATGTTTAAATGTAGCTGTGTCTGGGCTGAGTGGTTTAGACCCTGTTATATAAGGGCTTTTGTTTCCCTGTGGTTGTTGTCTGTGGTCCTGGGGAGGTGCTGTCAGACCTGCTAATGCAGTGGCCACTTACAAAGGTGAAGAGCTCAAAGTTTTTCTTTTTTTTGACCCCTCAGACGCTACAGCTTTCCTGGGCTAATAAGAGGCCAAGTTACATCGACGACCAATCAGAGAGAGCCACAGACATGCAGTGACCAATCAGAGAGAGCCACAGACATGCAGTGACCAATCAGAGAGAGCCACAGACATGCAGTGACCAATCAGAGAGAGCCACAGACATGCAGTGACCAATCAGAGGACAGTACTGTACCTGCGTAGCCCCAAGAGAAACACAAGGGGGCGAGTTTGGAGCAGGTCACCGAGCGCTGAGAAGAACAAGACGAGTCTGTGCACGTCATACACTGTAACCCCAGATCTGAAAGAGACACAGGTTAGACCAGGACTAAACCAGGACTGAACCAGGACTGGACCAGGACTGGACCAAGACTGAACCAGGACTGGACCAGGACTGGACCAGGACTGAACCAGGACTGAACCAGGACTGAACCAGGACTGGACCAGGACTGGACCAGGTCTTAACCAGGACTAACCAGGGAGGTTGCAGTGGGAAGTGTTGCAGCAGGACACTGGGCTGCTGAAGCTGAAATATTGTTGCGACAGGCTGGTGTTGTTGCACAGATTCTCAGAGACACAGCCGTAAATGAGGTGACGGACGCCGTTTGAGTCGGTGACTGGAAATAGAAACATGTTAGAAAATGTCAAGTGAAGCGGTCTGAAGCAAAGTTCTTGTAGACGTTCCCCACCGATGGTCTGGGAGCAGATCTCCTGGGCGTTACAGGTCACATTAGAGTTGCATTCATAAGAGCCTGGGTCACAGCTGTAGCACTGCAGAGAGCCAACAGGGGGCGCTGAAACAGAGAGGAGCACTTGAAGTCTATGGGGTATTAGTTTGCACATGTTTGTTTGGGATTTTTTCTGCATTTCTTTGTTATCTACAGTTATTAAAGATGATTTATTTATGCGTTTTTTGCTGCTCGTTCTCTCTGAAGCCGGTTCCATCAGGCGTCGGTTTGGGCTGAGGCAGGACACTTGGATTGGAAAGAAGCGACTTTGGAGAAACCCACCACCCACTACCAATATTATATGTGTAAAATGAGGAGCAGCACTCACGGTACGGGTTTGGAGCGTTGCAGTCGTCTGTCTCGCAGCATATGAGGTTTCTGAGGTACGACCTGGAGCCAACCTCATAAGAAACAAACCGAGACCCTGCAGCTGTACAGACCGAGGCAGGAGCACAGCCTTTTTGGATCCCGCTGTACCTTCCATTACTGTCAGAACCTGAAACCAGGACAGAAGCAGGTCAGATCTGAAGAGAACTCTCCAAGAACCAGGTCTGGACTGTGGACCGGCCCCAGACCCACCCACTGCAGACCTGTACCAACCAATCAGAGAGAGCCACAGACGTGCAGTGACCAATCAGAGGACAGTGCTGCACCTGCTCCAAGAGTAACACAAGGCGGTGAGTGAACCATGAGCTCTGACAGGTCCTTAACTTAAATCTAGAATGTATTAGTGCACCTGATGACATCATAGTGTGGCTAGAGTGGGAGGACACAGAATTATTCACCATAGAAGAAGAATATATTTTATATATAGTTTAGTCCACGAGAGCGACTTTGTCACCAGCCCAGATTCACAAAATGTCTTCCCTGTGTCCAGAAGACTCTTCTCCAGAACTATAGAAGACGAGTCTGGTCATTTGAGATGGGCGTGATTGACGGGTGGATTAACCAATCAGGGACATATCAGAAAGAATTATCACAGGGGGCTGAAAAACATGGCAGATTTCCACAAAATCACTGTGTGAAGCTCTAAACTCATCTAAGGGCAGATTTTCTCTGTAAATCTTAGGTGACCAATGAGCTCCTTGGTTCTGTAGCTGTGTTCCTCTTCTTCACTGGTCCTGCAGGTGGACCTTTATCTTAAAACCCTGTTCAGTGATGATGTCAGCTGAAGGAATGTACTTCCTGGCATGGAAGAACTAATTTCCCTCTCGTTTCTATTTTTATGACAATTAAACATTAAATCTTATGTAATTATGCGGTTATGTTTTTATGACGTGGTGGAACAGGTTTGGACTCTGGGTGTAGCTGCACAGTTCATGACAAAACCAGAGACTCAAGACTTTCTCTTAGATGAACTGAAAAACAAGGCCAGAGCTCAAGTCCTCTTCTGCCCACGGCACCAAGACGGAGACGGAGCACCCACAGGTTGGCGGAGCACCCACAGGTTGGCGGAGCACCCACAGGTTGGCGGAGCACCCACAGGTTGGCTGAGTGCCGCCTCCGAAAAGTTCCTGATGTGTGAAAACATGTGAAAAATACAAATAGCGACAAATTCCCTCATAACTTTAGATGATGGAATGAGAAACAGGTTCCTCTTTGGGTCGAGAACACAATCTGAAACAATCTCCCTTTCACCAAGTCTGTAATGAGTTCTATGAACTGACCATCTGGAAGCACAGGACAGGCTGGTTATAGTAAATGTGCAGTTACCGGCATAAGCGAAGGAGAAACACAGAGTCTCTGAGGAGCAGCTCTGTGACGTCTGAGAAGAACACGACGAATCTGCACAGACCAAACACTGCAGACCAGCAGCTGCAAGAGACCAGAGCAGGTTCAACAAGGACGAAAGCAGGACTAAAGAAGGACTAAACCAGGACTAAAGCAGGACTAAAGAAGGACTAAAGAAGGACTAAACCAGGACTAAATAAGGACTAAACCAGGACTAAAGAAGGACTAAACCAGGACTAAATAAGGACTAAACCAGGACTAAAGAAGGACTAAACCAGGACTAAATAAGGACTAAACCAGGACTAAAGAAGGACTAAAGAAGGACTAAAGAAGGACTAAAGAAGGACTAAAGAAGGACTAAACCAGGACTAAAGAAGGACTAAACCAGGACTAAACCAGGACTAAAGAAGGACTAAAGAAGGACTAAACCAGGACTAAAGAAGGACTAAACCAGGACTAAACCAGGACTAAAGCAGGACTAAAGCAGGACTAAAACAGGACTAAAGAAGGACTAAAGCAGGACTAAAGCAGGACTAAAGAAGGACTAAAGCAGGACTAAACCAGGATTAAAGCAGGACTAAACCAGGACTAAAACAGGACTGAACCAGGACTAAAACAGGACTAAAGCAGGACTGAACCAGGACTAAAACAGGACTAAAGCAGGACTAAAGTAGGACTAAAGTAGGACTAAAGTAGGACTAAACCAGGACTAAAACAGGACTAAAGCAGGACTAAAGCAGGACTAAAACAGGACTAAAACAGGACTAAAGCAGGACTAAAGCAGGACTAAAACAGGACTAAAGCAGGACTAAAACAGGACTAAAACAGGACTAAAGCAGGACTAAAACAGGACTAAAGCAGGACTAAAACAGGACTAAACCAGGACTAAAGCAGGACTAAAGCAGGACTAAAGCAGGACTAAAACAGGACTAAAGCAGGACTAAAGCAGGACTAAAACAGGACTAAAACAGGACTAAAACAGGACTAAACCAGGACTAAAGCAGGACTAAAGCAGGACTAAAACAGGACTAAAGCAGGACTAAAGCAGGACTAAAACAGGACTAAAACAGGATTAAAATAGGACTAAAGCAGGACTAAACCAGGACTAAAACAGGATTAAAATAGGACTAAATCAGAACTAAACCAGGACTAAAACAGGATTAAAATAGGACTAAAGCAGGACTAAAACAGGATTAAAATAGGACTAAAGCAGGACTAAAACAGGACTAAAACAGGACTAAAGCAGGACTAAAGCAGGACTAAAGCAGGACCAAAACAGGACTAAAGCAGGACTAAAACAGGACTAAAACAGGACTAAAGCAGGACTAAAACAGGACTAAAGCAGGACCAAAACAGGACTAAGACAGGACTAAACCAGGACTAAACCAGGACTGAACCAGGACTAAACAGGACTAAAGCAGGACTGAACCAGGACTAAACCAGGACTAAACAGGACTAAAGCAGGACTGAACCAGGACTAAAACAGGACTAAACAGGACTAAAGCAGGACTGAACCAGGACTAAACAGGACTAAAGCAGGACTGAACCAGTGAGACCCCGTTGGCAGGTGCCTGAGGAAAGACCAGATGAATTTTTTTAGCAAATGTTTCTTCTGTTCATCCTTTAATTGTTCTAATGCTGCAAAATACTTTTCCTTTTTTCTCTTAACTACATTTTTAAACAGTTCCTGAAGTACATTTTTCATGTGATACTTTTACTTGAGTAACTTTTTTTGCTTTTGTTTGCATTTGTTTTTTCAAAAATAGAAAACCACTGAAAACCTTTTTCCAGTGAACATCGTGCTAAGGCTCAGGTCCGATGGGACATATTAAAAGAGTCGCCTCATAAGAGACACTTTCACCTTTTTAATCACGGTTTACACAAACACGACTTAAACGTGTCTGAAACCAAACTGAAATCACACAAATACCTGAGTGGATGCAGGCGAACAGTGGCACCAGAGCCCAGAGCTTCACAGAGGTCTTCATCCTCCTGCTCCTGCCTGCTCCTGCCTGCTCCTGTTGGCTCCTGTTGGCTCCTGTCGGCTCCTGTCGGCTCCTGTCGGCTCCTGTCAGCTCCTGTCGGCTCCTGTCGGCTCCTGTCGGCTCCTGTCTGCTCCTGTTGGCTCCTGTCGGCTCCTGTCTGCTCCTGTTGGCTCCTGTCTGCTCCTGTCGGCTCCTGTCGGCTCCTGTTGGCTCCTGTTGGCTCCTGTCGGCTCCTGTCGGCTCCTGTCGGCTCCTGTCTGCTCCTGTCGGCTCCTGTCGGCTCCTGTCGGCTCCTGTCTGCTCCTGTCGGCTCCTGTCGGCTCCTGTCGGCTCCTGTCGGCTCCTGTCTCCTGTCTCCTGTCTCCTGTCTGCTCCTGTCAGCTCCTGTCGGCTCTTTTGACGCTGCTGTGGCTGCACTTCTTCCTCCTCCACCTGAGCGAGGGTGTGGCTCTGCTCCTCTTTAGCTGCAGGTGGATGTTCTCCTCTCGCCTTTATCACTAAACACTGAACTCTGCAGCTCCAACAAATGGCTCCAAGCCTGAGCGGCTCACGCCTCACAGCAAGAAGGTTCCGGGTTCGATCCCCGGGTCACCCGGGCCTTTCTGTACACGACAAAAAAGGATTTTCTAGCACAGTTAAACTCACTTGAATTAAGCAGATTCATCTTAAAAGACCAATTTTAAGATTTTTTTAATGAGTAAGATGAGATTTTTTAAACTTCAGGATATTCCATCATTACAACTTATTCTAACCAAATTTTATATTAACTCAGTCCAGGTTAAGCCTCTTTAACTTCCTTCTCAAACCAATAAGGGGGAAAATCTTGACATAAACACTTGAAACTCGTGTTTTCTGCTTGTTTTCAGATTCATATTTCGTCTTGTTTTAAGAAAACTTGGTAAGTGAAAATTTCTTACTGCACTGGCAGAAAATTTCACTTAAAATAGGGCATTTTTACCTCAAAATTGGTATTTTTTCTGATTTTTTGATAGGGCTTTTTTGCGGTGTGTGGAGTTTGCATGTTCTGCCTGTGTCTGGATGAGTTTCCTCCGGTTTCCTCCATCAACCCAAAACCCGTTGTAGGTGTGGAGTGTGTGAGTGATGGTCGAGGGGCTGATGGAGCCGGTTGGAGCCGCGTTTTCCTCAGTCTGTCCCAGGGCAGCTGTGGCTACAGGAGTGTCTGGAGTGAATGAATAATGAACTGTTCATCATCCTTTGTAAAGCATCCTGGGGACATGTGTCTGTGAAAAGTGCTGTAGAAATAAAGTTTAATTACCTAGAATCACTTTCAAAGTCTGATTTGCTTTTAAATCATTCCTATATTGTCTTTGTTTAATATTTACTCTTGTATTCTCTGAACAGGGTCTTTGAGTGTTAAAAATATAAGTCATATGTACACTGCATCAAAAATAAGAAAAAAATAGCAATTTAGAGGTAAAAATGACATATTTTAAGTGAAATTATCTGCCAGTGCAGTAAGAAATTTCCACTTTTCTTAAAACAAGACAAAATACGAATCTTGTTCTAAGCAGTTTCAAGTATTTATGGCAAGATTTTTCCCCTTATTGGTTTGAGAAGGAAGTTAAAGAGGCTTAACCTGGACTGAGTTAATATAAAAATCGCTTAGAATAAGTTGTAATATTGAGATAAGATAAATCAGGATGAATATCTTGAAACAAGTTTAAAAAATCTCATCTTATGAAGTAAAAAAGTCTTAAAATTGGTCTTTTAAGATGAATCTGCTTAATTCAAGTCAGTTTAACTGTGCTAGAAAATCCTTTTTTGCAGTGTATTATTAGGCCCAAGCAAAAAGCCTTTTAGTGTCCCAAAGTGATGCACCTAGTGGGCGGGAAGTGAACGAACAGGGAGTGACTCGCCTGTAGTGATCAGGGACCCTCACCATGTTGTAGGAATGTGCCAGAGCTTTCCCAAAACGTTTAGTTTGTTAGCTAAAAAAAGCTCTTCTCAAAACATCGACCCGAGCTGCAACAGGGCGTAGAGCCTAATACTTTCACGTGTGCCAATAAGGTGCCTATTATGTGCCCATAAGGTGCCTATTATGTGCCCATAAGGTGCCTATTATGCCTATTATCTGCCATCACCTGCCCGTCATTTCTTGTAATGTGATTTTGTTTCCTTGTGCAGTTTCGGTGCCTGAAATAGCACACTTTTTTTAAACCTTTATGTAACCAGGAAAGTCCCATTGAGACACCAATCTGTTTTCCAAGGGAGTCCTGCCCTGCACACACCACTTTCACACTAGGACATGTGGGTGAAGTGTCTTGCCTAAGGACACGACGACCACTGGTGCCCCCCTGTGGCACCTGGGATCCCCAGTGTGTCCATCCAAGTACTGACCAGGCCCCGCTGAGCTTCTGAGATCTGACGGGATCAGGCTCTGGCAAACCGGTGTGGCCACATTTGGCAGTGTTGTGATTGTTTTATTATGGTTGGCACCAGCTGGTCCAACCAGATTCCACAAAACATTCTGGTGAAGTTTCCAAAACAGCAGCAAAAGTAAAACGGATCAAAGGATTATGAGACCGAGAAGTAAAGAGACAGACACAGACTGTATATACACAGGTATATAGAGACAGACTGTATATACACAGGTATATAGAGACAGACTGTATATACACAGGTATATAGAGACAGACTGTATATACACAGGTATATAGAGACAGACTGTATATACACAGGTATATAGAGACAGACTGTATATACACAGGTATATAGAGACAGACTGTATATACACAGGTATATAGAGACAGACTGTATATACACAGGTATATAGAGACAGACTGTATATACACAGGTATATAGAGACAGACAGACTGTATATACACAGGTACATAGAGACAGACAGACTGTATATACACAGGTACATAGAGACAGACAGACTGTATATACACAGGTACATAGAGACAGACAGACTGTATATACACAGGTACATAGACACAGACAGACTGTATATACACAGGTACATAGAGACAGACACAGACTGTATATACTTCTGTCTACCTCTGTATCGCTCAGTAACAGTTATAGCAACCCAGCAAATATTTAAATATTTTAATTTAGGCATAATTTGTGTGACTTTGGCTCCCCAGGCGGGTCAAAAAGCGTTTTTACGCTCAGTGTCCAGAACAAATATGGGTCCTTGAAGACTGTGTTTGACCTAATTTGGATAAGCGGTGCGTCGTGAGCCTCGGCTCTGTCCGTGGAGGACGTAGGAGATATTTACTTATTCGGAATCATGATTTCAGGAGTTCTGCTGATGGGCCCTGACTTTTGGAAAAGTTCAGAGTAACGAGGCGGCTCCTCAGCGCCGCCCTCGGCCGCCGGTCTGACTGAACATGGAGGTAAAGCTACGAACTCATTAACTGTGACTCTGGGTCGTGCTGTGGAAGGTTTGGTTTCCTCGAGCCGCATGTTGAAAAACATCACTGAAAAGTTAGAATGGGCGGGACTTTTGGGCTTGGAGCACAGTCAGAGAGACAGTTACACAGACCCTGAGACCAAGAGACCATCAGATCAGATCAGATCAGATCAGAGCTCCTGTGAAAAGAGCAGCTGCTCCACCCAAAACCAAAACATGATGAATCTGATCTAACCGCCTCGGCCCAGGCCGACTGCTGTAAACTCACTGAGAGACTGGAGCAGCGAGAGTGATCTCCTCCTCCCTACACTTCCTCTACGCCCTTGCAGCTTTTTGCCCCACCCAGCGGTGGGCGGGTCTGTAGCCAGCGCCCCCTGGCTGCAGGATCTGGACACTGCCTCCTGGAGTGGACACATTCGGACACATACTGCGAGTGTTCTGGGAGTCACGTTGGAGACGCAACTAAACCGTTTGCTCTCGTACAGACCACTGACTCCAGTACACATATTTGTAGACAAATTTAACGCAGAATGATTTGAGAAAAATGTAACTGCGATTTTGTTGTTATTATTATTATGACGAGCGTTATGGTAATGGGTAGATTTACAACATTGTTGAAGTCGTATCATCAAAGGTGCCCCAATAATCTGGTGCGATCCTTTGCTCCGTTTCAGTGCAGACGACATGACCCTTAACTTTAACCTGTAACCTAACCCCAAACCCTAACCTGCAATTGTTTTTTGTTTTGTTTTAAATCCAAGATGGCGGACTTCTATCTGTAAGAAGGCGTGGTCACAATATACACTCAACAAAAATATAAACGCAACACTTTTGTTTTTGCTCCCATTTGTCATGAGATGGACTCAAAGATCTCAAATTCATTCCAGATACACAATATTACCATTTCTCTCAAACATTTTTCACAAATCTGTCTAAATGTGACCAGATGCCCTCCCCTCAGCTGCTCCTCTCGACGTGGAGGAGCAGTGACTCTACCCTGAGCTCCTCCCGTGTGAACAAGCTCCTCCCCCTCTCTCTAAGGGAGGCCCGGCCTCTGCGGAGAAAACAAATTTCTTCGCTTGTATCTCGATCTGGTCCTTTCGGTCATTCCCCAGAGTCAGGACCACAGGTGAGGGGAGGAACGTGACTGAGGTGAATCCAGAGCTTTGCCTTTGGGCTCAGCTCCTCTTCACCACAACGGCCGATACAGCGACCGCATCACTGCCGACGCTGCACCGATCTGCCTGTAAGCCTCAAGCTCCATCCTCCCCTCACTCTGCGTACACATCCTCCTCTCACGCAGAGTACTGTGCGGCTGTGTTTGTCGACTTGGCTAAAGTCTTCGACTCAGTGGACCACCATATTTTACTTGTCAGGCTCCAGGAGATAGGTCTGTCCGGGAAATGCCTGGTTTGGTTCAAAAGCTACATCTCCGGCCGTGTCTAGTCTGTCAGAGCTGAAGGACATCAGTCTGACCCCCTACCCCTATCTACAGGTGTCCCTCAGGGGTCCATATTGGGACCAACTCTGTTTAAAATATACATCAAAAACATAGTTCATGCTGCTGGCACCTCTCACATCCACCTATATGCTGACGACACCATCCTGAACACATCCAACCAGTCCCTGAACACAGCCTTATCCTCCTTGCAGTGCAGTTTCAACAGCCTCCACCACGCCCTGTCTAATCTTCACCTTCACCTAAACACTACCAAAACCAAATACATGATCTTTAACCGTAATCTACCTCAGACTCCCTGTCACCCGAACATCTCCTCCCTGAATGGTACATCACTGCAACTTGTCAGTTCATATAAATATCTTGGCATGTGGGTAGACAGTACACTCTCCTTCAATACTCACATCATTTCACTACTCACCAAAGTTAAATCAAGAATCAGTTTTCTTTATCGCAATAAAACATCTTTCACACACTGCAAAAGGACAATAATTCCCATATTGATAGAATTTACAGATCTGCATTCAAAACTCCATAAACTCGATGTCATTTATCATTCAGCAGTCCGTTTTGTCACTGATGCCCCTTTTAATGCCCATCACTGTCATCTGTATTCACTTGTTAACTGGCCCTCACTCCATTCTCGCAGACTAATAAACTGGTACAAATTCATCTATAAAACAATAACTGGTAAAACCCCTCAATATCTCCGCTCGCTAATCAACATCTCCACGAGTACTCGAAACCTCCGCCCCAACAGCATCATCACCATGAACCTCCCACGGGTTCATACATCACTTGGTCAAACTGCATTTCACTTTGCTGCTCCCAACGACTGGAACAACCTACAGAAAACATTAAAACTCCAAACCCTCCCGTCCTTATCGACCTTCACAAACACAATAAAACTGTATCTATGATCATTGTGACTGTTTTAAACAGTGTCTTGTACATGTGTAACTCATGTAAATAGTGTGACTGGTCTTATGCTGATGTGGCCCTTTCTTGTCTATTGTGTATGTTGGTGTGTGTGTATGTCCTTGTGTGTGTGTGTATGTCCTTGTGTGTGTGTATGTTGGTGTGTGTGTGTATGTTGGTGTGTGTGTATGTCGGTGAGTGTGTATGTTGGTGTGTGTGTGTATGTTGGTGTGTGTGTGTATGTCGGTGTGTGTGTGTGTATGTTGGTGTGTGTGTGTTTTGGTGTGTGTGTATGTCGGTGTGTGTGTGTATGTCGGTGTGTGTGTATGTCGGTGTGTGTGTATGTTGGTGTGTGTGTATGTTGGTGTGTGTGTGTATGTCGGTGTGTGTGTGTATGTCGGTGTGTGTGTATGTCGGTGTGTGTGTATGTCGGTGTGTGTGTGTATGTCGGTGTGTGTGTATGTCGGTGTGTGTGTATGTTGGTGTGTGTGTGTATGTCGGTGTGTGTGTGTATGTCGGTGTGTGTGTGTATGTCGGTGTGTGTGTGTATGTCGGTGTGTGTGTATGTCGGTGTGTGTGTATGTCGGTGTGTGTGTGTCGGTGTGTGTGTGTATGTCGGTGTGTGTGTGTGTATGTTGGTGTGTGTGTGTATGTTGGTGTGTGTGTGTATGTCGGTGTGTGTGTGTATGTCGGTGTGTGTGTATGTCGGTGTGTGTGTGTATGTCGGTGTGTGTGTATGTCGGTGTGTGTGTATGTCGGTGTGTGTGTATGTCGGTGTGTGTGTATGTCGGTGTGTGTGTATGTCGGTGTGTGTGTGTCGGTGTGTGTGTATGTTGGTGTGTGTGTATGTCGGTGTGTGTGTGTCGGTGTGTGTGTGTCAGTGTGTGTGTGAACAGACCTACCTGGAAAAATAAAGGTTAAATTAAAACAAATCTCTGCCTCACTGCCTCAAGTGGAGGAGTTCAAATATCAGCGACGGTAACGGACGATAAACCAGAGCGTCAGAGGAGCGACGGACACAGAGACGCAACAAACAAACTCAGGATTAAGCAAAAATAAAGACTTTATTCCTTTGGTAAGTGGTAAATTTAAAGTGCAGCGTCTGATCCACAGAATTTCTCCTCTGTAAATACTGACCCCAGTCCACAGAGCCGCTCTGTGAGTCCAGTTTTCTTCGTTCTTAAAGTAAAAGTCTGGACAGTTCCTCCGTGTGTCTGTTTCATCCACAGCCACGGATCAGCCACAGTGACTCTACTTCCTGTGGGCTTTATCTCCTCTTTTCTGCTTTAACCCTGAAGTCCAACGACATCATCTACGACTCAGAGGAACATGTTTCTATAACCGCAGAACTTTAACGGTAAAAGACAGAAACGTCCTTTTCCCCTCTGAAAGTGCAGACATAGAGGTTTCCGTACATTTCTGCGGCTTTATCCTACGTCACACTCACGCTGTGTGATGACGGGAGCAAAACGAGTGTCCAACAGGAACTTTGTTTTCCCCAAACTCATGCGCTCCGTCCATTTTGATCGAGCCAAACTTTGCCAAAGAGTGAAGTGAGTCAAGATGGTCGACTCCTCTGACTGTGTGTGTTTATAACGAGGGAAAAAGTCGCTCTAAGTGGAGTTAATTCTCACACACATGGAAAATGACACATCTTGGTGTGTGTAATTGTGCATCTCTTTCTATTTTTATTTAAAGGTTTATTTCAGTCCAAATGAACAAATCCAAATGTAATTTCCACCATGGAAATGCAGAAGTGCTGTGGCTCTGGCCGTGGTCCTGACAGGAGCTGTTTCCAGGACTGGACCAGGAAAGTCATGGAGCCACTGCACTTTTTTGGTTTTTAGGGAAATAAGGAGATTTTTAATTTACTTACAGACTTGAGATTTTGCATTTTTGTAGCTCAGGCCCTAAATTAAGTATTTTTATGTCCAAAAAGTTGTTTGCTACATGTTTGCTGTGGGTTTTGTTTAAAAGAGTGTGGATTTTATTTTCTCTTTCGCTATTTCTGGTCCTGTAGCTTTTCTCACAGCCTCATGACACAACTACAGCAGCAGATTGTGAAATAACAGGTTGGACTGAACAAAAGGAGGTAGAACACTTCATTAGGGGTAAAAGGGGCAGTTTTACACTTCATTAGGGGTAAAAGGGGCAGATTTAAAAGCAAAATTAAGAAAAAAAATCCATGCGAGGAGAAATGTACTAAAATTGGGTCTTCAGGGGTTAAAAATCCTGGATGTGAAGTTTTGCTCCACATTTCACACAGAATAATCCCACAGTTTGGACTTGTGTCTAAAGTGGAAGTGCAGAGTCTGATCTCTGAACACGTCAGAGTCTCAGTGAGTCAGTGATTATTTGCAGATTGGAGTCACTTCTTCTGCACAGATTTTGGAAACACTTTCGCGTGAGTTCATCCGGGATGAGTTTCAGGTGTGTGAGGTGTGACTTTCAAACGACCGAACACCGGGAAATGTCTCAGGTGATGAGAAGTAGAATTTCCTGTTGTGATAGTTTCTCAATATGACCTCAGGACTCACTGAAATCGATCTCGTCTCATTCATTTCATGTTTGTTCATGTAGACGATCAGCCAAAAGTCTGGACACACTTTTCCATTTGTTTTTCTTCTTTATTTCCATGATTCTCCTCACTGTGGATTCTCGCTGAAGCATCAGAGTCTGAGCGACACGTGAAAGACACAAAACGCTCGAAACGGCTCAAAGCTGGACTCAGATTAACCTGAAAAAGGAACTGAGACTCTGAAGTGTGAAGGAAAATATGATCATGTGTACACATCACACACATGTGTACAGTGTTATGTCTGTAGACTGACTGTGTGACACGTGTACACATCACACACATGTGTACAGTGTTATGTCTGTAGACTGACTGTGTGACACGTGTACACATCACACACATGTGTACAGTGTTATGTCTGCAGACTGACTGTGTGACACGTGTACACATCACACACATGTGTACAGTGTTATGTCTGTAGACTGACTGTGTGACACGTGTACACATCACACACATGTGTACAGTGTTATGTCTGTAGACTGACTGTGTGACACGTGTACACATCACACACATGTGTACAGTGTTATGTCTGTAGACTGACTGTGTGACACTCGTGTACACATCACACACATGTGTACAGTGTTATGTCTGCAGACTGACTGTGTGACACGTGTACACATCACACACATGTGTACAGTGTTCTGTCTGTAGACTGTGTGACACGTGTACACGTCACACACATGTGTACAGTGTTCTGTCTGTAGACTGACTGTGTGACACATGTACACGTCACACACATGTGTACAGTGTTATGTCTGTAGACTGACTGTGTGACACTTGTGTACACATCACACACATGTGTACAGTGTTATGTCTGTAGACTGACTGTGTGACACGTGTACACGTCACACACATGTGTACAGTGTTATGTCTGTAGACTGACTGTGTGACACGTGTACACATCACACACATGTGTACAGTGTTATGTCTGTAGACTGACTGTGTGACACTTGTGTACACATCACACACATGTGTACAGTGTTATGTCTGTAGACTGACTGTGTGACACGTGTACACATCACACACATGTGTACAGTGTTATGTCTGTAGACTGACTGTGTGACACGTGTACACATCACACACATGTGTACAGTGTTCTGTCTGTAGACTGACTGTGTGACACGTGTACACGTCACACACATGTGTACAGTGTTATGTCTGTAGACTGACTGTGTGACACGTGTACACATCACACACATGTGTACAGTGTTATGTCTGTAGACTGACTGTGTGACACTTGTGTACACATCACACACATGTGTACAGTGTTATGTCTGTAGACTGACTGTGTGACACTTGTGTACACATCACACACATGTGTACAGTGTTATGTCTGCAGACTGACTGTGTGACACGTGTACACATCACACACATGTGTACAGTGTTATGTCTGTAGACTGACTGTGTGACACGTGTACACATCACACACATGTGTACAGTGTTATGTCTGTAGACTGACTGTGTGACACGTGTACACATCACACACATGTGTACAGTGTTATGTCTGTAGACTGACTGTGTGACACGTGTACACATCACACACATGTGTACAGTGTTATGTCTGTAGACTGACTGTGTGACACGTGTACACATCACACACATGTGTACAGTGTTATGTCTGTAGACTGACTGTGTGACACTTGTGTACACATCACACACATGTGTACAGTGTTATGTCTGTAGACTGACTGTGTGACACGTGTACACATCACACACATGTGTACAGTGTTATGTCTGCAGACTGACTGTGTGACACGTGTACACATCACACACATGTGTACAGTGTTATGTCTGCAGACTGACTGTGTGACACGTGTACACATCACACACATGTGTACAGTGTTATGTCTGCAGACTGACTGTGTGACACTTGATAAATTCACTTTGTTCACTCATAAATAAAATAAGATTTGAGCATGTGTGTCAGTATGTGTCAGTGTGTGTCAGTGTGTGTAAGTGTGTGTCAGTGTGTGTCAGTATCTGTCAGTGTGTGTCAGTGTGTGTCAGTGTGTGTCAGTATGTGTCAGTGTGTGTAAGTGTGTGTCAGTGTGTGTAAGTGTGTGTCAGTGTGTGTCAGTATCTGTCAGTGTGTGTCAGTGTGTGTCAGTGTGTGTCAGTGTGTGTGTAAGTGTGTGTCAGTATGTGTCAGTGTGTGTCAGTATGTGTCAGTGTGTGTAAGCCTGTGTCAGTGTGTGTAAGTGTGTGTCAGCGTGTCAGTGTGTGTAAGTGTGTGTCAGTGTTTGTCAGTGTGTGTAAGTGTGTGTCAGTGTGTCAGTGTGTGTAAGTGTGTGTCAGTGTCAGTGTGTGTCAGTGTCAGTGTGTGTAAGTGTGTGTCAGTGTGTGTCAGTGTGTGTCTGTGTGTGTAAGTGTGTGTCTGTGTGTCTCTGTGTGTGTGTGTGTGTGTGTCAGTGTGTGTGTGTGTGTGTGTGTGTATATATGTATATGTGGGAGTGAAGGGGAAATGAAGATTCTGCTGCACAAACACGTGACCTCTGACCTCTGTGTGTGTCTCAGCTGAATAATAAATTAAATTAAATTGAGCCAAATAATAAAAACATTAAAATCACAAATAGAAACGTGCGGAAAAGGCAGTGGGACTTTGGTCTGTGCTCAGATTCAGAGGTGAAACAAACGCAAACACAATGAATCCAGTTTGACCTGAGATTTGTGAGTTTGACCTCGTCAGACCTGAACTCAGCAGGACTGAGAGTGGGAGGCCTCTGTGTCCTTAGGCAAGACACTTCACACACACTGCAGACACACACACACACACACACACTCACACACTCACACACACACACTCACACACACAGCAGGACTGAGAGTGGGAGGCCTCTGTGTCCTTAGACGCTTCACACACACTGCTTAGTTTGACTCTGGTGTGTGAGTGTTGGTTGTGGGAGGGGCCTCTGTCCTGTCAGTTTGCCCCAGGGCAGCTGTGGCCACAGTCGTGTCTTACGCCAGTGTGGAGTGAATGAAAAACGCTCCAGATTATGAAGAGACTCTGAGCATCTCGAAAAGCTCCGTGTGAAACTAATGTGTTAGAAAATTCTCCCGAAATGTTCAGATTTTCAGTGCGGCTCTGAAACTGTCCTTTATTCCTCCAGGAGCGGCTCATTTTAAAGCCTGGACACTGATTTTAAGATCACGATGATCGATGGTGAAACCTCTCCACAGCGCAGCTCAATCCAAAAAAAAAAAGTTCAATAATTCATTTATTTTCCTTTTGAGCGCAAGTCCGTTTGTGTTTTTTCTGCCTCTGAAGTGAGACCTGAGACTCT
This sequence comes from Odontamblyopus rebecca, assembly GCA_030686955.1. NCBI lineage: Eukaryota > Metazoa > Chordata > Actinopteri > Gobiiformes > Gobiidae > Odontamblyopus > Odontamblyopus rebecca. The sequence continues at coordinate 41,310,978 of CM060660.1, read as the reverse complement.
GTCTGAGGCTCTAATGTCTGTTCCTTCTGTTCTCTCCTCCTCTCCTGCAGCTGTTCAGATGGACTCCTCCTCCTCTCCTGCAGCTGTTCAGGTGGACTCCTCCTCCTCTCCTGCAGCTGTTCAGATGGACTCCTCCTCCTCTCCTGCAGCTGTTCAGATGGACTCCTCCTCCTCTCCTGCAGCTGTTCAGATGGACTCCTCCTCCTCTCCTGCAGCTGTTCAGGTGGACTCCTCCTCCTCTCCTGCAGCTGTTCAGATGGACTCCTCCTCCTCTCCTGCAGCTGTTCAGATGGACTCCTCCTCCTCTCCTGCAGCTGTTCAGATGGACCCCTCCTCCTCTCCTGCAGCTGTTCAGATGGACTCCTCCTCCTCTCCTGCAGCTGTTCAGATGGACCGGTCCAGCCCTGAGTCCAGAGTGAAGGAGGAAATCCCACAGATTAAAGAGGAAGCAGAGGAGCAGAGCCTGAAACAGGAGGAGGAGCTGTTCCCAGAGTTCACTGCTGTGTGTGTGAAGAGTGAAGAGTCGTCCTCACTGCTTCAACAAACACAAACTGAGGCCAGAGAGGAAACCCAGGGAGAGCAGTGTGGAGGAGCACAGCCACACGTCAGCACAGCCCACACACACGGACACTTCCACTCACACTCTGACCAACAAACTGACCAACAAACTGACCGCTCTTCTGACACAGACGACGACGACGACTGGGAGGCTCCAGCCGGCACTTCCACGGCTCACACGGAGACAGAGGAGCACAGAGAGCACGACGAACGAGGGCCGAGGAGAGACACGAGTCCAGCTGAACATGAAACCAACCCAAAGGAATGTCCCTTCTGTAGAAAGAAATGCAGAACCAAACAGGATTTATTGAGACACACGAGAGTCCACTCTGGAGAGAAACCTTACAGCTGTACAGTCTGTAACAAAACTTTTACGCTTAAATTTAACCTCAAAGTACATATGAGAATTCACACTGATGAGAAACCTTTCAGCTGTCCAGAATGTGGCGCAAAATTTACTCAAAAACATCGCCTGACGGAGCACATCAGAACCCACACGGGGGAGAAACCTTACAGCTGTCCAGTTTGTAACCGCGGCTTTTCGCGAAACGGAAAACTCAACGAACACGTGCGCACTCACAGCACAGACAAACCCTTCAGCTGTACAGTCTGTCACAAAGGCTTCCGACAGAAGGATTACCTGAAAGATCACATGAGAATACACACGGGGGAGAGACCATTCAGCTGTTCAGAATGTCACGCAGAGTTCAGATACCAAAGTAACCTCAAATATCATTTAAAAATCCACGCGAAAGAAAACACTTAGATTAGAAAAGAAAATACGTTTTTAATCTCGTTTTAAATACTCGTCTTTAACCGCTGTGACTTAAATATTTATGACGTGTTTCAAATCAACAGAAATAAAACTCCTCTCGATCGGCCTCGGAGCAGCATGTGTACAGTCCAGCACCATTCAGCTGTTCAACCTATAAAATACAGAAACATTCAGAGGCTCAGAGTAAAGAACTACTTGAATAAATGTACTGTTACTTTAAATATTACTCAAGTACTGGTAAAAGGCAAATCCAGTGTTTTTCATTGTGGATGTATTAAAACAAACATTAAATTATTTGATCGTTTTCTGTTCAGACTTGAACCTGAGCAGGAGCATGAGGTCAAAGTGTTTGGGGCAGAGGTCAGAATTTCTCACTTTGGTCAAACTCATGTCGTCTTCATTAGGAACTTTAAACCCTTAAATACGTCTCACTGAGGTCGCCTCAAAGAAAAACCTTCAGAACTGTGAGTTTCCCCTTTTCCCCCTCGAGCTGTTTGAGCCGTGAGTCTAAGGCCTCACGAGCGCTGAAACTCTCCTCAGCAGATTCTGTCCTCCATTTCTCTATTACTGCTCTACTCCGTACAGTCAGCGCCTCCACATGGCCCCTCACCTTCTGTTACTTCTGCATAAGAGCATCGTTCCGTCAGTCACACTCTGCTGCTCCTCCTGTTTCTACACCTGCTGTCAGTCTCCAACACAAACTTCTCAGGATCACACACACAGCAGCTAGAATAAATCACTCCCCCAAACACCAAACATGTCAGAACTCAACGACAGAGCAACAGCCCGACTGGCCCCACTCACTGGACCCTGAGCATCTCCATCCTTTCCTCCAGCTGCTGCCTTCAGGACGCAGGGACCGGACACTGAAATGGAGCAGGTCTCGATTCAGCAGGAGCTTCGTTCCACCTGCATCTCCATCCTTAAACTTTCTCACTCTGACATGTGCCATGTTCTCTTGGGGTTTTTTTGTCCTCTAACGTTGTTGGTGAACTGTCCTGTGTGTTTATGGTGTGAATGTTCACAACATCCTGACGACTGGAAACAACTTTCCCTCTGGGGACAATAAAGTCCTCCCCACCCCCCCAAAAAAGGCTTCATTACTATTTGTGTGTATTTGTATATTTATGTACAGGTCAAAAGCTTCAGAATCAGTGGATGTGGCTCACGGTGTGTTGCACTTCCTGTCATTCTGACTGGTCCAGGGTAAAGTGTAAAGTCACGTTTATTTATTCATATTCATAGTCACATAAGTTCAGTTTCTGTCTGTGTCACGTTTCTGTTTCACTTGTTTTATTGATTCATTTTAATAGATCCATGTTTATGTTTCAACTGTTCAAAATCCAGCGGTGAAGAGAAGTTCAGACTCCAGACAGGAGGCGCAGACCTTTCAGCTGTTCAGTCTCAACCAGCCAAACGTCAAAGAAAAGAAGCGGAAGTGTTTTTGTTTTTAGCCACATGCTAAAGCTAAAGAGCTAAAGGTAAGTCCAACCAAGGTAAGGAGAACCAGAGGAACCAGCGGCTCCTGGAGGAGAACCAGAGGAACCAGCGGCTCCTGGAGGAGAACCAGAGGAACCAGCGGCTCCTGGAGGAGAACCAGAGGAACCAGCGGCTCCTGGAGGAGAACCAGAGGAACCAGCGGCTCCTGGAGGAGAACCAGAGGAACCAGCGGCTCCTGGAGGAGAACCAGAGGAACCAGAGGAACCAGCGGCTCCTGGAGGAGAACCAGAGGAACCAGCGGCTCCTGGAGGAGAACCAGAGGAACCAGCGGCTCCTGGAGGAGAACCAGAGGAACCAGCGGCTCCTGGAGGAGAACCAGAGGAACCAGCGGCTCCTGGAGGAGAACCAGAGGAACCAGCGGCTCCTGGAGGAGAACCAGAGGAACCAGCGGCTCCTGGAGGAGAACCAGAGGAACCAGCGGCTCCTGGAGGAGAACCAGAGGAACCAGCGGCTCCTGGAGGAGAACCAGAGCAACCAGATGCTCCAGGAGGAGAACCAGAGGAACCAGCGGCTCCAGGAGGAGAACCAGAGGAACCAGAGGAACCAGCGGCTCCTGGAGGAGAACCAGAGGAACCAGCGGCTCCTGGAGGAGAACCAGAGGAACCAGCGGCTCCTGGAGGAGAACCAGAGGAACCAGCGGCTCCTGGAGGAGAACCAGAGGAACCAGCGGCTCCTGGAGGAGAACCAGAGGAACCAGAGGCTCCTGGAGGAGAACCAGAGGAACCAGCGGCTCCTGGAGGAGAACCAGAGGAACCAGCGGCTCCTGGAGGAGAACCAGAGGAACCAGCGGCTCCTGGAGGAGAACCAGAGGAACCAGCGGCTCCTGGAGGAGAACCAGAGGAACCAGAGGCTCCTGGAGGAGAACCAGAGGAACCAGCGGCTCCTGGAGGAGAACCAGAGGAACCAGCGGCTCCTGGAGGAGAACCAGAGGAACCAGCGGCTCCTGGAGGAGAACCAGAGGAACCAGCGGCTCCTGGACTCGGCTCTGCGCACCTCAGAGCTGCTCCACAGGTCATTTCCTCCCTAAAGCTTCTGTTTACACCTGAATTGTTCCAGAACGTAATTTTACAACAGGCCTTAGACGCAGGAGTGTGGGACTTTCTTCAGGGGTTCTGTGTTCACACATTTGAGTTCTACTTTGGTTAGGGTGACCAGAGTTTCGAAATAAAAACAAAAAACAAAAAAACTGTAGACAGGAACGTGACAAACCTGATGTGATGTGCAGAGTTTCATCAGTGACGCTGAGTGTGTTTGGATTGTGCTCTGAAAGGGGAGCGACTCAGAACATCAAGAACCAAAGTGAAGCGTGTAAAACTTGTTCATGTGTCGTTTTGGGTGAACGCAGCATTTTCCACACAATAAAGAAGCCTGTTGATCTGTGACGTGTGACAGGAGTAAAACAGCTCCTCTGTAAAGTGAACCGTGAGCGTCAGAGCCTCCAGCTGCAGAAGGACACGGGTTCGTCTCATTCTCAGTCGGGTCCGTTCAGGTGAAGGAGCTGCAGCTTCACTTTTATTTACAAGTAACAGTCGTCTTGTTCAAGATGATCTGTATTTCTTCTCAAATCACCTCAAACTCGCCTTTTCCCACATTATTTACACTTTTTATTTCAAACTTGACTTTTCTGTTTCCTCATTTGCAGTTTCAGATCCAGCACCAGGTTCAGACTCCGACAGGACGAGTCTGGTTCAGTCCTGATGCTCTGAGCTTTTCACTCACACAAATGTTCACGGTCGATATTTGTGATGTGACATTTGGAGATTTCCTGGAAAAGTCCAAAATGTGAACGACAGAACTGACCTCTGACCCTCTGACCTCTGACCCTCTGTCCTCTGACCTCTGACCCTATGACCCTCTGTCCCTCTGTCCTCTGACCCTCTGTCCTCTGACCCTCTGTCCTCTGACCCTGTGACCCTCTGTCCCTCTGTCCTCTGACCCTCTGTCCTCTGACCCTCTGTCCTCTGACCCTTTGACCTCTGACCCTCTGTCCTCTGAGCTCTGACCCTCTGTCCTCTGACCCTCTGTACCTCTTACCCTCTGACCCTCTGTACCTCTGACCCTCTGAATATCAGACCCTCTGTCCCTCTGACCCTCTGTCCTTTGACCCTCTCACCCTCTGTCCTCTGACCCTCTGACCCTCTGAGCTCTGACCCTCTGTCCTCTGACCCTCTGTCCTCTGACCCTCTGTCCTCTGACCTCTGTCCTCTGACCTCTGTCCTCTGACCCTCTGACCCTCTGTCCTCTGACCCTCTGTCCTCTGACCTCTGACCCTCTGACCTCTGACATCTGACCCTCTGAGCTCTGACCCTCTGTACCTCTGACCTCTGACCCTCTGTACCTCTGACCCTCTGTACCTCTGACCCTCGGACCCTCTGTACCTCTGACCCTCTGATTCTCTGAACCTCTGACCCTCTGACCCTCTGTACCTCTGGCCCTCTGACCCTCTGTACCTCTGACCCTCTGTACTTCTGACCCTCTCTACCTCTGACCCTCTGTACCTCTGACCCTCTGACCCTCTCTACCTCTGACCCTCTGTACCTCTGTACCTCTGTACCTCTGACCCTCTGACCCTCTGTACCTCTGACCCTCTCTACCTCTGACCCTCTGTACCTCTAACCTTCTGACCCTCTGTATCTCTGACCCTCTGACCCTCTGACCCTGTGACCTCTGTCCTCTGACCTCTGACCCTCTGTCCTCTGACCCTCTGACCCCCTGACCTCTGTCCTCTGACCTCTGACCCTCTGTCCTCTGACCCTCTGACCTCTGACCCTCTGTCCTCTGACCCTCTGTCCTCTGACCTCTGTCCTCTGACCCTCTGACCTCTGACCTCGGACCCTCTGTCCTCTGACCCTCTGACCTCTGACCCTCTGTCCTCTGACCCTCTGACCTCTGACCCTGTGACCTCTGTCCTCTGACCCTCTGAGCCCTGACCCTCTGACCCTCTGTATCTCTGCTGACCCTCTGATCCTCTGTACCTCTGACCCTCTGTACCTCTGACCCTCTGTATCTCTGACCCTCTGACCCTCTGTACCTCTGACCCTCTGACCTTCTGACCCTCTGTACCTCTGACCCTCTGTACCTCTGACCCTCTGACCCTCTGACCCTCTGTACCTCTGACCCTCTGTACCTCTGACCCTCTGTACCTCTGACCCTCTGTCCTCTGACCTCTGACCCTCTGACCCCGCCTGAGAGAGTGACATCATCACCGGCGACAACCTGAAAAACACAGATTTCCTCACCCTCCTCTTATTCAGTGACGCTTCTTTCTTTCTTTGTCTCTTTCTTTCTTTTGTCCTTCCTTCCTTCCTCCTTCCTTCCTTCTATCCTTGGTTCCTTCCTTCTTTCTTTTCCTTTCTTTCATCCTTCCTTCCTTCATTCTTTCATTTATCTTTCTTTCTTCCTTCCTTCCTTCCTTGCTTCCTTCCTTCCTTGCTTCCTTCTGTCTTTCTTTCATTAGGAGAAAAAATGAAAGAATACAGACAAAAACATAATTAGAGTTTCTGATATAAATGGGTTGAACCAATAAAACAAATTAATGTCACGAAATGAAGACAATTCTTTCACTTTAGGATTTTACAGAAAAGAAAAAACTCATTGAAAAAGGCGCTAAAGTCCAGGTTCTTCTTCGTGTGTCCTGCAGCTGTTCAGCCTCAGAGCCGCAACGACGAGGCGTCCGGGAGCCTGGGCCCCGAAAACACCGAGACGCTTCAGGTCAAACAGGAAGTGGACGATCAGAGCATCAAACTGGAGGAGCAGCCGCGTCAGGTCTCGGCCGTTCCCACCACGAGCGAAGACGAGGAGCAGACGGCCGATGACGAAGAGCGGGAGCGCTCGGCCCGACTGTCCACACCTCCACGGGGGACGGAGGACGAGAGGCGACGGCCAGAGGGACACAGAGCGACCGACGCTTCAAAACACACAGCGGAGCGGACCAGAGACAGACCATTCAGCTGTTCTGTGTGTGAGAAAACATTTCCTCAAAAGGCCACGCTCCGGATCCACCTGTCGACACATTTCAGCACACAAAAGAATCCTGCAGCCGAGGCCGAGGCTCCGTTTCGCTGCGGCGTCTGTGGGAAAACTGCAGCTCACACAGAACCCACAGGCACACGGGCTTGAGACCATTCAGCTGTTCAGAGTGTGGAGCGCAGTTTTGTAAAAGGCGAGACGCGGTCGGCCACGTGAGCGTTCACACCGGACTTTTGCCGTTCACGTGTTCTGAATGTGACGCTCCGTTTGTGCAGAAGACGCCGCTGATTAAACACATGAAAAGTCACTCAAGAAAGAGCCACAAATGTCTAGAAACCTGATCAAACTTTCTGTCTGCAGACGAGGGCTGGCTAAAGTATCGAAAACTGCTCATCGATATTAAAACTAGTATCGAAACTAGATATTTGAGCAGATATCGATACGGAAAAAGTCCCATTCAGAAGACAAAAGCTTAAAGAATGTTCTGTTGTGTAGGGGCTGTTTGCAGACCAAGCAGAGACCCTTCAGCTGTTCAGAGACCCTTCAGCTGTTCAGAGACCCTTCAGCTGTTCAGAGACCCTTCAGCTGTTCAGGATGTAACACAGGGTTTAGGTGGAGGGTAAATTAAAATCACGATCGGACTGAAGAAAATTAATGTTGAATTTAAAAAATATTATTACATTTTATTAAAATAATGAAGCTCAAATAAGTTCATCTTTTTACGGCTTTAAACTTTAGAGGTAAAATGTCCTGAGGTGGCGGCACAGTGCCTCACAGCAAGAAGGTTGCGGGTTTGATCCCCGGGTTGCCCGGGCCTTTCTGTGTGGAGTTTGCATGTTCTCCCCGTGTCTGGATGGGTTTCCTCCGGTTTCCCCCATCAACCCAGAACATGCCCGGTGTCATAGTCTGGCAGTGCCAACGCCGGTGCTGCAGCAACAAGGTTTTAATGGTTTCAGAAGCAGCACAGTCTTCAGGCGTCCGTTCCAATTTACTCGCTCCTTGTTTTTTGATCATTTCTCTTAGAGGTTGAACCGTGACAGAATAAGCATCAATCCACTCAGCACTATATCCCATCCATCCATCCATCTTCTCCCGCTTAATCCGGCTGGGTCGCGGGGCAGCGTGCTGCCCAATACTCATAGCACCTGACCCCCCTATGAACCCCTCTGCAGGTGGTGAGCCCACAGGAGGAGCACTATATCCCGTCATTCCCAAAAATGTCATTTGTCTCACCGTTATTGGTTTGGGAGTTTTTGTGCCTGTTTCCAGCTGAGCAGGTGACGCTGCTCTTGACCCGTCTCTAATCAATCGGCCCAAATATTCAACTTCTGGTATTGCAACTTTTTCAATGAGGCCTTAGGACCTTTTTCTGCAAGCATTGCCAGCAGAACTGTAGAGTCTCGGTGACATGTCTCCAGGTCTGGTGCCTACAGGAGAATGTCGTCTACATATTGGATTATAGTGCTGGAGATTTTGGTGGGCAACTCTGCCATGTCCTCCTTTAATATTTTATTGAACAAATGAGGACTGTGTTTCAGACCCTAGTGCACCTATAGGATTCGTTTTTATAGGTGAACACAACCAAATGACTCACTGAACTCAATGGGACCCTGAAAAATGCAGCACATAAATCAACCACCGTGAACCATTTTGCTTCCACAGGCCCGTTTGTCAGTAGTGTGTGTGGGTTTGGAACCTCAGCCGGACAGTCTCCTATTACTTCATTTAGAGCCCTGAGGTCCTGCGCTAATCTGTACCTACTTCTGTCAGCTTTTTGCACTGGAAAAATAGGTGTGTTGCTGCATGGGTTTGGCTCACACACAAGCACTCCCGCTTCTACCAACCCTTTAATGGTGTCCTCAATACCAGCCTCAGCCTCCAGCTTCAGCGGATATTGCTGCACCCACGGGGGACGACACCCTGGTTTGAGTTTGATTTCCACTGGTTGTGCTGACTTAATTAACCCCACATCGGTGTCATGTTTTGCCCATAATTGTGGTGGAACTGTTGCCAACATTTCTTTTTCAGTGTCGGAATGCTGTAGACACATTTCTGATTCTCAGGGTCGTCTTACTACTTGTGGGTGAACCCAACCCAAGTGTTGTCCTCACTTATCCAAATGTTTTTATTTTCTGTTGGCAGAAAATGAGTTTTTGGTGCCTCTAACACCATTGATCCCAAATGTTTTGATTTATAACCCGAACTGACCAACAAGATAACATGAGGCAAACTGTTTTTCATTTGGAATTCCCCTTTTAAATATGCATTTCCATCCACCACCATTGCAGCTCCTGCCTCCCGAGCACAATGGAGGATGCTTACAGTTGAACTTTCTCTGGTGGTTCTTTGAGCCACCCCTCTGGGTCTGCCTCAGAGTCTTTCTTAAAGTACTGGAGTGTGCAGTGCGGGGGGGCAGCCCGGGGGTCTGGCTTCAGGCAAATTCACATGAATAAAGTCCATCCACTCTCTGGCAGATGCCACAAAAGTGTCTTTTAGTCCCAACCAGTACACAACCTCTTCTCTTATTTTTACAATGTGCATTTGAATGTCCCACATCCACACTCAGTCCATCTGGATTACACAAAATGACAGTTCAGTTCACACAACGCGTCTCTTCCCAACCAGTTCAGAGGTGTCTGATGTGAACTTAACCCCGGCAGTTCAATAGAATGTCCTTGATATTCCGGGGGCGCTGCACAGCAGGCGACCAGGGCCGTGGTGCAACGGGTGCATTTCTGTCTTTTATGCTTTTATGTCTATGTGTTGGATTGCATCTTTTTAATGACGCACGGACTGGTACAATGGCAGTGACCTCTGCAAAGTTTTAAGAAGACCTCGCCCTGGGGGGCAGGGAGTACAACGTGCAGAAGCTAGCTTAGCTGCTTTAGCTAACCTAACGAGGCGGCTTCCACCTGATGAGGCTGGGAGACCCCTGAGGCACCGGCAGCAGCAGCCCTCGCGAGCAGCCCAGGGCGGCAGAGCAACACCCTCAAGGCGGCATCAGTGGAGAGGCAGCTGCGAGCGGCGAGGCGGAACTTTGGAGCAGCGCTGGCCGCGGGCAGCGAGCAACGGCCACAGGCGGCAGAGCTGCGGCCACGGGCGGCAGAGCTGCGGCCACGGGCGGCGGAGCGGCGGAGCGGCGGAGCGGCGGAGCGGCAGGCGGCATTGCGGCGGCCACGGGCGGCGGAGCGGAGGCCACGAGCGACAATAAAATCAGGGAGCAGCAACATCGATTGATCCATACCCGAGGGCGTCATCGCAACCATGTCTACAACACTCATTTTCTTCCTACTCCTACTGACTGTCGCTGAACTCTTGGGCAAAAACATCACCCCTGCACCCTCCCAGGTAACGTTTCATCTTAGTTATTCCCGGGAGGCTCTGCTTGCATTGCGTCACAGTAGCTTTATTCCACCTGACGATTTGCCAGAGGAGGTTAAAATCAAGCCTCTACCTAAACCACAACGGAGGAAGAGGGGCAGGAGAGGAGGTGTAAGGCAAAGACTGAGGAGACGTGGGAACAGGCCACCTCTTCCATCCATTATTTTAAGTAATGTAAGATCACTGCGCTCTAAAATGGACGAACTAAAACTACATAGGAGATTTTGTCATTCCTATAGACAATCAAGTTTTATTGCTTTGACCGAAACATGGTTGCATAAGGACATTCCTTTCTCAGTAGTGCATTTGGATGGATTTTTTACTGTTCGAGCAGACAGGAACGACGCCTCACTTAATTCTAGGGGAGGTGGTCTAATTGTGTACTTGATTAAAAACTGGTGTAAACAGTTTACTGTTAAATCATGTCTGTGCACCCCGGATGTTGAACTCCTCTGCATTTCTATGGGACCATTTTATCTTCCAAGAGAGTTTGGGTGTGTAATCCTGTGCCTAGTGTATATACCACCTAGTGGCAATGCTGGCAGAGCAGCTAGTCTAATATCCGAATGTGTTCACTCGCAACTACACCACTCACCAGGAGCACCTGTCCTAGTTATGGGAGATATGAACCATTGTAAACTGGAACCAGCATTGCCTGGTTTCCAGCAATATGTGAAGTCAGCCACTAGAAATAACAACATCTTAGACAAATGTTATGTTAACATAAAAGAGGCGTTTCAATCTAAACTTTTACCCCCAATTGGGAATTCAGACCATGGGACAGTGAACCTTATACCAATATATAAATCTGCTCTGAAATCTAGTAAACCTCAGTCCAAAACCGTGCTCAAATGGACAGAGGAGAGTATAGAGGCATTAAAGGGTTGCTTTCTAAGCACAGACTGGAGCATCTTCCATAGCCTAGAGCTGGAGGAAGCAACTGTAACGATAACTGACTATATAAACTTTTGTGTGGATAATGTGGTGGAGAAGAAAAAGATTTTACATTTCCCAAACAATAAGCCCCACATCACCAAGGAAGTCAAATTGTGCATTAACAGGAAAAGAATAGCTTTTAAAAATAAAGACAGATTAGCGATCGCAGTTGCACAGAAAGAACTAGATCAGCTCCTAGGCAAGGCCAGGAAGAAACAGTGCTCAAGTACTGATCATAGCTACAGAACATCGAACAAAAAACGTCTGTGGGACCAGCTGAAAAGTATCTCAAACATGACCACTAGTTACAAGCAACTTATTACCATGGACAATGAATCTCGAGCTAATGAATTAATTGACTTCTTTCTGAGATTTGAGACTCATGACTACTCCATGTGTGGAAGGGAGATCATAGACTCTGTTGCCTTGGCTGACCAGTGTGAACTCAAGATGACTCCACAGCAAGTGCAGGCTGCCTTCAGTAAAGTTTGCAAGGGAAAATCTACGGGCCCGGATGGTCTATCTGCAACTTTGATTAAAAACTGTTTGACTGAACTAGCGACAGCATGGTGCCCAATCTATCAACTCTCGTTAAATAGTCATGTATGTGCCAGAGTTCTTTTTGCAGACTTCAGTTCTGCGTTTAATACTATTCAGCCTTATTTGATCACTCAAAAACTAATAGATTTAAATGTTAATCCTTTTATTTTGAAATGGTTCTATTCATTTTTAACAAATCGCTGGCAACAGGTGTCAATAAATGGCTCCCTCTCAGCCCTTAAACAAAGTAATACAGGTGTCCCACAAGGATGTGTAAGTTCTCTGGTTTTATTCACACTGTACAAACGAGTGTAGAAGCTCACACCCTAAGAATCGCCTTGTTAAATTTTCTGATGACACCATCATTCTCACTCTGCTGGAAGCCAATGATGACCCCGGAGTGTACTTTAAGGAAGTAGACATTTTTAAAACTTGGTGCAATAATCACCACCTTAAACTGAACGTGAAAAAAACTAAAGAAATGATTTTTGACCCTAGAGGGGTTACTGTACATGATCCAGTGAGAATGAACAACACTGTAATTGAGCAGGTGGCGTCGTACAAATACGTAGGTATAATGGTGTCCAACAGTTTGAGCTGGAGTGCTCATGTGGACTGTCTGTGCAGCAGACTGGCACAAAGACTCTACTTTCTCAGAAGGCTGCGCTTATTTGGTGTGAAGTCGGAGATTAGGGCCATATTCTACAACGCAGTTATAGAAAGTACTGTTAGATATGGCAGGGTCACATGGTACGGCTCACTCACTGTCCAATGTAAGGCCAGACTACTAACAATGGGAACAATGGCTCTAAAGCTGCAGAGAAACCTACTGAACAGCCCTTACAGTCCCTTTACGAGGAAGTTGTTGTTAGTCAAGCAATTAAGATTTTAAGGGATCCATCTCATGTTTTATTCTCTGAATATGAATTGCTGCCTTCCGGGAGGCGCTACAGAGCAGCAGATGCAAGAGCAACCGATTCAAACAGTCTTTCATTCCCACCTCAATATCCCTCCTCAACAAACACATAAAAACCAGCTCGGTCCCTGGCCCCCACACGTCTCTCCGAGGGTAGTGGTGAGGCTTTCTGCTGTGGATCCACTACCCTAGCCCCTCCCCCTTAACCCTCCCAGTTTGGGGAGGGTTAGGGTGTTGTAGATCACCTCTGCCTCCTTGTGGGCAGGGGAGGCCTACAGCTGGGGATCCTCTGCCCATCCCCAACCCTTTTCTACTTCACTTAATCCCACTCCATCCTCATTAACTCTGGAAGCCACATCTGCTGGCTCTGTTTTATACAGATTATACAGACTATGCTGAGGTCACCTTACTAGTCCTGCACTATTGCATGATATTGTACTGCATTCTGCATTTTACTCTATATTTATACTATTTGTGTATTTTATTGTATTGTATTGTTTTGTATTGTTTTTGTATTGTATTTATTGACTGCACCCAGCACTACGTGCCCAAGACAAATTTCTCCCTCGGGGGACAATAAAGTTTATCTTATCTTATCTTATTCCAGGGGTACTGGAACCGACTTTGGTATCAGCTGCTTTGTCCCTGAGAACCCGATCACGCAATGGTTCCTCATCAGGGCTTGATGTCATTGCCAGCTGATGAACTCCCATCGGATTCTCTAAGCACCCCTAGTACCCAGCAGGTGGCCCCTGCCCGGAATTGACGGGGCCTGCAGGCTGGTCCTGCCACTGGTTGCCAGGTTCCGCAGCATAAGGAGCCGCATTTGTAAAGTTTCTCCCACTCTGCTGCTGTGGCCTTTTGGTACAGGAGGAACTCACATGTCCCATTTTGCCGCAGACATCTGCAGTTTCTCCTGTCATTCCCCCAACCAGTTCTCCTCAGGCCTCCCCGAAAACCTCTGCCTCTTCCACCTGCGGCCGACCTGGTGGTTGCACATATATGACATGTGGAGGCGTGTTACACGATGACTGCATATTGTACAGACCAACAGCTGCATATTGTACAGACCAACAGCTTCATGTAACCTGCTCTCTGCTGCTGTCTGTAGCCCGTCAACGATACACTTCCTCATTGTGAGTTGGTGGAAAGTGTCCTGCTCTGGGCGGGGCCCAGGTCGCCTGGTCCACTCTTCACGTGTGCTGTGGACGTAGACCCGGGGCCTTTCTCATCCTTTGTTGGACTTGTGACGATGCTGTCTGGTTGTCTTCGTGTTGGACAACACTCTCTCAGTCCTGTCCACAGTGCCGGAGTCTATTAAAAATGTCCCATCATGCACCTGTGGCCCAACATATTGCCCCAAACCAGAGTCACAAAAAATCTGCTCCATATCAGATTTTCCAAGACTTTTTCCAGTAAATCTTTCATGTCTCCCATGGCTAAAACTCCAGAGAGAGTCTCTTCCTCCAAAGCAGAAATCCATTCTCCTGCTCCCTCATGTGTGCCGGAAGTCGCAGAATGAACCCTTCCATATCTAGAGTTGGGAATGGTGTGTAACAGAGTTCTGTTCCTTTTGCCAACAGAGGATACATGGAATTCTCCTCTAACCTAGTGAACGATGGAGTTGGACCTATGTGTAACCTTAGCTCCCCACTGACTTTTCCTTCCTCCCGCCATTCAGATGACTTATCTCCTCCCCTTTTCTCTTTTATCCGGACCTCTGGCCCTTGGCCCCTGGCTTCGCCTTCTTGAACCATTTCAGAATCTATAATTGTACTCTTTTTATTAACTGGTGTTTTTGATGTTGGTAAATTCGAAAATTCAACTCCTAAACCTGATTGATCAGTAATACTGTCTCCCCAGTTCAGCTTCTGCTCCACCAGCTCCTCCTCGTTTCCATGACCGCAGTTTAAACCTGACAAAACCCTCACCTGGTACAAGCTGTTGGCACAAGAGCTCAACTGTTTATTTTACTATATTTCACAGCTGTCACCAGACACTTCCAGACTCAGCAAACTTCTGTATGAAACAGCAAAACGCAAAAAACTCAAAAAAAGAAACGCAAAAAGGTTTTAACAACCATATCGCGGGGCAGCCGAACGAGACAAAACTCAGAGCAGCGAGACCGGGAGCGCGCATAAGACAAACCGCGGGGAGAGAGGGGCGGGGGGTGGAGGGAGCGCGCAGAACACACACCGCGGGGAGAGAGGGGCGGGGGGTGGAGGGAGCGCGCATAAGACAAACCGCGGGGAGAGAGGGGCGGGGGGTGGGGGGAGCGCGCATAAGACACACCGCGGGGAGAGAGGGGCGGGGGGTGGGGGGAGCGCGCATAAGACACACCGCGGGGAGAGAGGGGCGGGGGGTGGAGGGGGCGCGCAGAGCAGAGAGAGAGAGAGAGAGGGCGGAGGGAGGTGGACTCCTCCTCACACACACACACACTCACACACACACACACACACACACACACACACACAAAGGTGGGGGCTGCTACACTCTGCCTGTGAGACACGGTATTCAACAGTTTCAGTACAACACACTTATAATATTTAATTATTCGCTTCCAGCCCGATATAATGATAGATGTGATTATGTCCGGACTTTAAAATGTATTTACATGTTCACACACAGCGCTGGCGCAGGGGTTTCTATGGCCATTTTTACTTTTTTCCTCCATTTATTCGTCCAAGACTTGTTTCCGACAGAAACCCGTCACAGCCCGACTGCACTCTGTGAGGTATAACCTGTGGAACCAATTAAACTCCTGTTTACTCTGCAGCGTCTCCTCACTCAATTCTCAGTTAAATTCAGTTTAAAAACCTCCTCCACCAAACACTGGTCCCTTTAACAAATTTACTCTATTGCCAAAACTTTTAACTCTACTTAAATATTTTCCTCCTTTTTTAAGCTGGACAGAGCCGTGACACTCTGGCTTCACAAACACTTGTTTTATTTTTACACAGAATTCCAATCCTCACCAGACCCATGTCAAATCATGGGGCCCCTATAGTCACGACCTGCGGGGACAGAAACAATGGCACTGCCTGCAGTCTTCTTCAGAATGATGACCAGAGCAGCTGACTCGAGTGGCCTCCACTTTAAGCCCCAAACTTTGGCTCTGTTTGCCCCTCAGCCACGGGCGCCTCACTGAACAAATGTAAGTGGACAACAGACTGCAGCAGAACTTTCCTTTAGTTCTTTTTCTGTTTTTAACATAAACACGACCGTCCCCTGTCTTCACTCCCTGTGTGTACTGTTAGTGTGTACTGTTAGTGTGTACTGTTAGCGTGTACTTTTAGCGTGTACTGTTAGCGTGTACTGTTAGCGTGTACTGTTAGCGTGTACTGTTAGCGTGTACTGTTAGCGTGTACTGTTAGCGTGCTCTTATCTTTAAACATGTCTCGGTTTTTGCACGACTCTGCAAAAAGCAGGGAGATAAAAGTGAGCAGGAAGTGACGCTCAGGCTGAGGCTGAGGCTGAGGCTGAGGCTGAGGTGCACAGACCAGTGATCAGAACGTGATAATAAATGTGAGAGAAGCAACAAACTGACCTCAGATAAGAGTCGGAATAATATTACTCACGTAGAAGTGCAGGAAGTCGTGGGCCACGAAATGACTCAAGTAAAAGTTCAATTTGGAAAAATAAAAGAGTAAAAAGTATTGAAACTTTGCAGCTGACGTCATCTCCAGTCCCTGGGGCTGTTATACAAATATAGATGGGTTTTATTTCTGTATTTCATGGGTTCTAAAGTGTTTTCCTGATGCATCTGAAGTGTTTGTGTCAGTGGGACCAGTTTGATAAAAGCAGTGAGACGCTGCCTCTGAGCCTCCTGCTGATGCAGCTGAAATGGAGCCTGTGTCAGACCTGTTCACTGTCACTGAAGGAGGAATTCTGTCTCATTTGGTTTTGTTTGTGTCTGGATGATTTGTCACCAGAGTTAAATGCAGAACAGGCTGTTGGGTCGACCCACGTGAAGCCCCTGATGTCTGCAGATGATCTTCTGGTGTTCAGCCCGAGCAGGTCTGCAGGAACCTCTGAATGTTCCCAGTATGATGTGGTGTTTGATATGAAATATGACGCCAGCAAAAGTAGAATAATGTCTGTAGAACTAAGGATGATACATGTGTAAAGTTTCCTCAGTTTGTATTGTGCTGATGCTCTGAACAAACTGTAAGTGAACCAAACACAGACATTTAGAACATTTTATGTCAGATGATCTCAGATGATGAGGACGTGTGCAGACGGTGTCTCATGACGTATGCACAGGCTCACAGGCTCACGCGCAGGTTTGGAGCCTGTACAGTGGAGTGAAAAAGACTTTTTAAAGCCTAATGTGGAGCATTATATACGACACACCTGTGGTCAAACTCCCAAAGGGCGACACACAGACTCACTGTGGCCTAACGACGCCTGAGGATTCGACTGAAAAGGCCCAGACGGGAAAGTGCAGCTCTGTTTGTGTCCGAGACCATCAGAACTTTACGGCAAATCTGCAGATTCACCTCAACAACTGTGAGAACTGTTTTATCATGAGCCCGACTCAAACTCACCACCACGAGGTACAGGTCTGATCTGTGGAGACACGAGGAGACACGAGGTACAGGTCTGATCTGTGGAGACACGAGGAGACACGAGGTACAGGTCTGATCTGTGGAGACACGAGGAGACATGAGGTACAGGTCTGATCTGTGGAGACACGAGGTACAGGTCTGATCTGTGGAGACACGAGGAGACACGAGGTACAGGTCTGATCTGTGGAGACACGAGGAGACACGAGGTACAGGTCTGATCTGTGGAGACACGAGGAGACACGAGGTACAGGTCTGATCTGTGGAGACACGAGGAGACACGAGGTACAGGTCTGATCTGTGGAGACACGAGCACCAGTGTGTTGAGTGTGTTTGTTTTGTTGTGTGTCTGTTTTAACTCTGGCCCAAGAGTCTGGAATAAAAGTTCAATAATAATAATAATAATAATAATAATAATAATAATAATAATAATAATAATATGTTTGATTTATTCAGAGTCTTTCTGCACACCCAATGTCGCCTTAAAACAACATAAACATTCAGTAGGATTAAAACACAGTTAAAATGATGATGATGATGTTACTTTTCCTTTTACCGGCGGCTCGGTGGCTGAGGGGCCCTCACGCCCAGGGCAGCTGTGGCTACAACAGGAGTTGACACCACCGGGTCTGGAGTGAGTGAAGAATGGTGTAAATAAAGCTCTGTGAAGCGTCTCTGGGGACACGAGTCTGTGAAAAACACTGTAGAAATAAAGTCACTTGTACATATACACTTAGAATGATGCTATTATTATTGTTTGTACTGTCAGGGGCCCCTACAGGCCTCAGGGGCCCCTACAGGCCTCAGGGGCCCCTACAGGCCGCAGGGCCCAACGTTTTATCAACGGTCTCACGAGTCAGCTTATGCCCCCTGCATGAACAGCAGCGCCCCAGCGCCCCCTGCTGAAGGTCATGCATATTTCTTCTTGCTCACATGTGGAGGTCAACATTGAGTCCATGGGCAAAGCGACCCCGACGTGACGGCGAATGACGCGCTCGAAAACGTTTACGATTCTACTACTTGAAGCACAGAATAGAGCAAAGACATGTCACTCACTCCTCATTACAGGGACAGAAAAGTCTGGTGCTCATAAAGTTCAATCAGAAAAAAAACTCAGCCAATATGCAGAATTTTATTTTATACAACAGGTTTCTGCTCACCTTTTATTTGGGTCGTATACGACTTCAGAGCACGAGGATCACAGCATCATCCAAGGTGACTGAGAGGAACATTTGGCACTTTAAGCGTAGCAGCATTAAGTATGAAATGAGTCCATGAGATTATTGTTCACAGTTGTAGTTTGTATTTAGTCTGTGGATGAAACCTTCCACACGGCCTGTTCCCATGACCCTGTGCCTCTTTACTGTTCTGTTAGGGTTTGTGCCTCTTTACTGTTCTGTTAGGGTTTGTGCCTCTTTACTGTTCTGTTACGGTTTGTGCCTCTTTACTGTTCTGTTACGGTTTGTGCCTCTTTACTGTTCTGTTACGGTTTGTGCCTCTTTACTGTTCTGTTACGGTTTGTGCCTCTTTACTGTTCTGTTAGGGTTTGTGCCTCTTTACTGTTCTGTTAGGGTTTGTGCCTCTTTACTGTTCTGTTAGGGTTTGTGCCTCTTTACTGTTCTGTTACGGTTTGTGCCTCTTTACTGTTCTGTTAGGGTTTGTGCCTCTTTACTGTTCTGTTACGGTTTAGAGTTGTAAATTGGGTAAATGGTGACGTGAGGACTGATGCAGCTCACTGATGCTGTGACGCCGTTTGCTGCTTTTTTGTGCGTCTTATGGAGGTCACTTTGTTCTGTAGGACCCAGAGTGTGGATCCTTCCCATCAGCCGCTGTGAAGACAACTGCTGCTTCCATCACGTTCCCAACAGTTGTCTCTGGTTTGATGACTGTCTTCCTTTTGGGTGGATTAGGCCTTATCCTATAGAAGTCCCTCATGCTGCGTAATGCCTCCTTGCCGGGTACAGAACCTCTGTGTCTGTCACTGTGTGGGCAGCTTAGGGAGAGACGGACCTCCGAGGGACAGTGATTTCTGTAACTGTGGTTCTGTAAACCCTGATTCAAGACTTTCCACTTTTTATTGTTTGCAGTCCAAAAATCCACAACAGCCTCTTATATTTACAGGAAGTCGTGAGTGAAACTGTAAACTGCGCTGCTTTTCTTTGTGCAGTTCTGTCATTGTTGAACAGCGTTTGGCGTTAGAAGGACTTTTACTTCAGCCTAAACCTTTTGGGTCCTGATCCACGGGGCTGGAGTCTCTGTTTTTGTAGTGCTGCAAAAGGACTGAATAAAGTCCTCCTGCTCCTTTTTTCATTTTCATTTCATTTTCATCGTTTATTTGAGCATACAAGGTTCATAATAAAATACCGAAGCAAAGCAAAAAAAAATTATACAGTAACAAGAAATGCTCAAAAGGAGTGGGCAGAAGCAAGAGCTTATGGGAGCCCACCCCCTTTCACAGCTGTTATCTTCACACCAGGTGACATAATAATATGTAATATAAAATTTTAATGAAAAGTTTTTTGTTTTTTTTGTTTGTTTGTTTGTTTTTTTTTTTTTTAATTGGCATTTGAATACCATCCAAAATTAGACAATGAGCTTGTGTAGTTTGTGTATCATGTGTCTTTTATGCCCCATTTAGAGCATAAGACAGTAATACTTTCAGTTTATATCTTTTCTTGAATTGCATTAATGAAGTGCTATTTTTAATTTCCTCGTCTGGGCCATTCCACAAGTCAACTCCACATCTTGTGATAAACATCATTTTAGTGGTTGTGCGGGAAAACTGCATTTGAAAATCAGTTTTGCCTCGAAGGTTATATTTCACTTCTCTGTCACTAAACGTATGTTGGATTGTGCTTGGCAGCAGGTTATAACGGGCTTTAAACATGATTTGAAGAGTTTGGAATTTGATCAGATCTTCAAGTTTCAGAGTTTGTGATTTCAAAAACAGTGGATTTGTATGAGCCCTGTAATCTGCATTATGTAATAAACGTATCGCTCTTTTTTGCATAATAAAAAGAGTCTGCAGGTTAGTTCTATAAGTATTTCCCCATACTTCAAGGCAATATGTGATGTAGGGCATTACTAAGGCACAGTAGACAGTATACAGGGCTTTGTAGTTCAGTAAGTATCTAGATTTACCCATAATTGAAATACATTTAGCAATCTTAGTTTTGATGTTGGCAATCTGAGGTTTCCAAGAGAGCTTCTGGTCCAGTATCACTCCAAGAAAATTGTGTTTGTTTACATGCTCAATGTATTCATTATCTATTTTTATTTTCACGTCAGTGTTAACAGTTTTATTTCCGAATATCATTAGCTTAGTCTTTTTTAAGTTAAGAGACAATTTGTTGATGTTAAACCAGTCCCTCAATTTAACCATTTCTGATATCGACCAGTAGCTGAGGCAATTCTTTTCTAGTGCACAAGATAGTAGTATCATCAGCAAATAAAACTAGTTTCAGTTTGTCAGAAAGTTTACATAAATCATTTACATACAACAAAAACAGCAGCGGTCCCAGTACTGATCCCTGAGGAACACCGCACGTAATGTACTTTAAATTTGACCTATGGTCACCCATTTGAACAAACTGCTGTCTATCAGAAATGTATGACTTTAACCACTATAATGAATTACCTCTTAAACCATATTTGGATAGTTTTTGGATCAGGATATTATGGTCAATCGTATCGAAAGCCTTCTTAAGGTCGATAAAAATAGCTACAGAATATTGTTTCCTTTCCAAACTGTTAGTAACTTCTTCTACTAAATCTATAAGGGCAAACGCAGTTGATGAATTTTTTCTGAAGCCGTACTGGCTTTTGTTCAATAAGTTAAATTTTTCAATGTAATCATTTAATCGGTCAGTAAATCATTTTTCTAGTACTTTAGAAAATTGGGATAGTAATGAGACGATAATTCGATAATTCACAAACTGAGATTTGTCTCCGTCTTTATGAACTGGTTTGACTTTGGCGGTTTTCATCTTAGTAGGAAATGTCCCAGTTTGAAAAAGACAAATTACATATAAATTTTAAGGGTACAGCAATATCAACAATAACATTTTTAATTAAAGTCATATGTAGTCCATCGGAGTCTGTAGATTTTTGTTTTTGAAATTTCTAACAACATCAAGAATTTCTTTTTCATCAACTGGTTTAAGAAAAAAGGAGTTTGGCTGTTCTGTTATATAGTCAGCAGTTCGTCCACAGGCTGTTTGATGGTGTTAGCAGCCAGTTCTGCTCCAATATTAACAAAGTAATTGTTAAAGCCTTTTACCACATCCTCTCTGTTGGTTATTCCCTCACCATTATGAGTGTCCACAGTACCACATGAATGTGTGTTTCTATTAAACAGTCTGTTTAATACTTGCCAAATGCCTGTAATATTGTTTTTATTGTTTTCAAGCAAAGTATGATAGTGCTCTTTCTTGAATTGAATTGAATTAAATTGAAGTTAATTTGTTTCTGTATTTTTTATATTTACTTTCAGATTGTGGAGTACGTCTTTTTATGTAGTTTTTATAAAATAGATTTTTTTATACAAGCATTTATTAACCCTTTCGTCATCCAAGGAGAAGTATTTATTTTTTTCTTAAAATGACAATCTATTTTAGTAACTGGGCAGTGAGCATCAAGCAAGGTTAAAAATATAGAAAGAAATTGGTCGTAAGATGTGTCAACATTTTCTTCTTTTAATATTGTTTCCCAGTTTTGTTTATGTAGACTTTGAAAGCAGTAATGGATTCATTTGTCATGATTCGCCTATAAATACTGATGGACGCCTCATCTTGCTTATGCTTTATGGGAACAGGCAACATAACAAAAATTGGCAAGTGGTCAGTGATATCATTATATAAGATTCCACTCGTCATCCTATTGTCAGTCATATTTGTGTATATATTATCTATTAACCATGTGCTGTATGAAGTAACCCTTGTGGGTTTTGTGATTTTAGGGGACAGCATTAAACTATGCATTATATTCACAAATCTTTCTGTAGGTTTGTGGTTTTTAATTTTAAACAAATCAATATTGAAGTCACCGCAGACAATAAGATCTTTGTGAGAATTATTTGTAAATAACTGTTCAATGTGCTCTGTAAATAGATCTATATTTGAGCCAGGGGCTCTAGAAATACAACTTATTATCTTTTTTTTTTCTGTTTACAATTTCATTTCTCCTGAAGAGGGAGTATGATCTGTCCTCCATGTTCTCACTGTTCCTCATCAGAAACACGCCTGAGGAGGTTGGACACGTCGTCCCTGCACGAGGACGTTACCCTCCACAGTCTCGCTCCTGATTGGCTCGTTGGTTGCCATGACGCCCTGGACCAGTGTGAGACAGAACGATAACGGAGGACGAGCTGCTCTGGAAAGTTTTACATCTGATTTCACAGTGTCGTCTTCACGAGAAAAACCACAAACGATCAAGAGATAAGAACGTGTTCAAAAACAGGATGCTCAAAGACCAGACTCAGACCTGGTTCAGTCCTGGTTCAGACCTGGTTCAGTCCTGGTTCAGTCCTGCTTCAGTCCTGGTTCAGTCCTGGTTCAGTCCTGGTTCAGACCTGGTTCAGTCCTGCTTCAGTCCTGCTTCAGTCCTGCTTCAGACCCGGTTCAGACCTGGTTCAGACCCGGTTCAGTCCTGGTTCAGACCCG
>CM060660.1:41273178-41278178 GCA_030686955.1 Odontamblyopus rebecca | reverse complement strand
TGTGGATGTGTATGTGTGTGTGTATATGTGTGTTTGTGTTTATGTGTATCTCTCTCTGTGTGTGTGTGTGTGTGTGTGTGTATGTGTTTATGTGTGTTTGTGTTTTTCTGTGTGTGTGTATCTGTGTGTGTTTATGTGTGTGCATCTCTGTGTGTGTATGTGTCTGTGTGTGTTTATGTGTGTGTCTGTGTGTGTGTTTATGTGTGTGCGTGTATGTGTGTGTTTGTGTGTGTATGTGTGTGTTTGTGTGTGTGTGTTTATGTGTGTGTGTGCGTGTGAATGTGTGTGTGTGTATGTGTGTATATCTGTGTGTGTGTTTATCCGTGTGTGTATGTGTGTGCGTTTATGTATGTGTGTGTCTATGTGTGTACGTGTGTTTATGTGTGTGTGTGTGTTTGTGTGTGTGTGTGTGTGTTTATGTGTTTCGGTGTGTGTGTGTGGGTCTGTGTCTGTGTTTATGTGGGTGTGTGCGTGTATGTGTGTGTGTATGTGTGTGTGTGTGTATCTGTGTGTGTGTATGTGTGTGTGTGTGTATCTGTGTGTGTTTATATGTGCGCGTGTGTGTGTCTGTGTGTGTGTCTGTGTGTGTGTTTATGTGGGTGTGTGCGTGTATGTGTGTGTGTGTGTGTGCCTGTCTGTGTGTGGTAATGTGTGTATATGTGTATGTGTGTGTATCTGTGTGTGTGTGTGTGTGTGTATGTGTGTTTATGTGTGTCTATCTGTGTGTGTGTTTATATGTGTGCATGTGTATGTGTCTGTGTGTGTTTATGCGTATCTGTATGTGTTTGTATGTGTCTGTGTGTTTCAGTGTGTGTATGTGTATATGTGTGTATGTGTGTGTGTGTGTGCGTGTGTGTGTTTATGTGTGTGTGTGTATCTGTGTGTGTTTATGTGTGTGTGTGTGTATGTGTTTATGTGTGTATGTGTGTGTTTGTGTGTATCTGTGTGTATTTATAGGTGTGCGTGTGCATGTGTGTGTATTTATGGGTGTATGTGTGCGTATGTGTGTGTATCTGTGTGTGTGTGTATCTGTGTGTGTGTGTGTGTATCTGCGTGTGTGTTTATGTGTGTGTTTATGTATGTGTGTGTGTGTTCACATGTGTGCGTGTGTATGTGTGTGTGTTGTATGTGTGTGTGTATGTGTGTGTTTGTGTGTATCTGTGTGTATTTATATGTGTGCGTGTGCATGTGTGTGCATTTATGGGTGTATGTGTGCGTATGTGTGTGTATCTGTGTGTGTGTGTGTATCTGCGTATGTGTTTATGTGTGTCTTTATGTGTGTGTGTGTTTTATTTGTGTGTGTGTATGTGTGTTTATATGTGAGTGTGGGTGTGTGTTTGTGTGTGTGAGTGTGTGTGTGTATATGTGCCTGTGTGTTTATGTGTGTTTGTGTATGTGTGCGTGTGTGAGTCTATGTGTGTTCATGTGTGTGTCTCTCTGTGTGTGTCTGTGTGTGTGTTTGTGTGTGTGTGTATCTGTGTGTGTGTGTGTATGTGTGTGTGTATGTGTGTGTATGTGTGTGTTTATGTGTGTGTGTGTATGTGTGCGTGTGTATGTGTGTGTATGTGTGTGTGTGCGTATCTGTGTGTGTGCATGTGTGTTTATATGTGTGTATCTGTGTGTGTGTTTATATGTGTGTATGTGTGTGTGTGTCTGTGTGTGTGTGTGTCTGTTTATGTGTGTGCATGTATGTGTGTTTATGTGTTTGTGTATTTGTGTGTGTATGTGTGTGTTTATGTTTGTGTGTATGTGTGTGTGTGTATGTGTGCATGTGTGTGTGTTCATGTGTGAGTGTGTGTATGTGTGTGTTTCTGTGTGTGTATGTGTGTGTGTGTGTATGTGTGTATGTGTGTGTGTTTATGTGTTTCGGTGTGTATGTGTTTATGTGTGTATGTGTGTGTTTGTGTGTATGTGTTTATGTGTGTGCGTGTGTTTATGTGTTTGCGTGTATGTTTATGTGTGTATGTGTGTGTGTTTATGTGTATGTGTTTATATGTGTGCGTGTGTGTATGTGTGTGTTTGTGTGTGTCTGTGTGTGTCTGTGTGTGTGTCTGTGTGTGTATGTGTTTATGTGTCTGTGTATCTGTGTGTGTTTATGTGTGTCTGTGTGTATGTGTTTATGTGTGTGTGTGTATGTGTGTGTGTATCTGTGTGTATTTATATGTGTGCGTGTGCATGTGTGTGTATCTGTGTGTGTGTATCTGTGTGTGTGTGTATGTGTCTATTTATAGGTGTTCGTGTGCCTGTGTGTATATTTATGGGTGTATGTGTGCGAATGTGTGTGTATCTGTGTGTCTGTGTGTATCTGCGTGTGTGTGTTTTCATGTGTGTGTGTTTTTATGTGGGTGTGTGCGTGTGTGTGTTTGTGTGAGTGTGTATGTGTGTGTATCTGTGTGTGTGTTTATCTGTGTGCGTGTGTGTATGTGTTTGTGTATGTGTGTGTGTATCTGTGTGTGTGCGTGTGTGTGTTTTTGTGTGTGTGTGTATGCGTGTGTTTATGTGTGTATGTGTGTGTGTTTATGTGTGTGTGTCTGTATGTGTGTGTGTATGTGTGTGTATGTGTGTGCGTATCTGTGTGTGTATGTGTGTTTATGTGTGTGTATCTGTGTGTGTGTTTATATGTGTGCGTGTGTGTGTGTGTTTGTGTGTGTATGTGTGCGTGTGTTTATGTGTGTATGTGTGCGTGTGTATGTGTGTGTGTTTATGTGTGTGTGTCTGTATGTGTGTGTATGTGTGTTTATGTGTGTGTATCTGTGTGTGTGTTTATATGTGTGCGTGTGTGTGTGTGTTTGTTTTTGTGTGTGCGTGTGTGTGTGTGAGTGTGTGTATATGTGTATGTGTGTGTGTATGTGTGTGTGTTTGTGTGTGTGTATGTGTGTGTTTGTGTGTGTATGTGTGCGTGTTTATATGTGTGCGTGTGTCTGTGTGTGTGTGCATGTGTGTGTTCATGTGTGTGCGTGTATGTGTGTGTTTGTGTGTGTGTATGTGTGTATAGTGTGTGTGTGTATAGTGTGTGTGTATAGTGTGTGTGTATCTGTGTGTATTTGTGTGTGTGTGCGTGTGCATGTGTGTGTATTTATGTGTGTGTGTGTCTATGTGTGTACGTGTGTGTGTGTATGTGTGTACGTGTGTGTGTATGTGTGTGTGTTTGTGTGTTTCGGTGTGTATGTGTGTCTGTCTGTGTGTTTTTATGTGGGTGTGTTTATGTGTGTGCGCGTATGTGTGTGTGCATGTGTGTGTCTGTCTCTGTGTGGTAATGTGTGTATATGTTTATGTGTGTGTGTTTGTGTGTGTGTATGTGTGTGTGTTTGTATGTGTGTATGTGCGTGTGTTTATATGTATGCGTGTGTATGTGTGTTTTTGTGTGTGTGTATATGTGTATGTGTATATGTGTGTATGTATGTGTGTTTATGTGTGTGTGTATCTGTGTGTTTATGAGTCTGTTTATATGTGTGCGTGTGTTCATATGTGTGCGTGTGTGTGTGTTTATGTGTGTGTGTATATGTGTATGTGTATATGTATGTGTATATGTTTATGTGTGTGTGTTTGTGTGTGTCTGTGTGTGTATGTGTGTGTGTGCATGTGTTTATATGTCTGCGTGTGTGTATGTTTGTGTGTGTCTGTGTGTATGTGTATATGTGTGTGTGTGTGTATGTTTATGTGTGTATGTGTGTGTGTGTGTATGTGTGTGTGTTTCTGTGTGTCTGTGTGTGTGTGTTTATATGTGTACGTGTGTGTGTGTTTATGTGTGTGTGTCTATGTGTATGTGTATATGTATGTGTGTGTGTGTCTGTTTATGTGTGTGTGTTTATGTGTGTGTGTTTATATGTGTGCGTGTGTGTTTATGTGTGCATGTGTGTGTGTTTATGTGTGTGTATCACTGTGTGTGTTTATATGTATGAGTGTGTGTATGTGTGTGTGTTTATTTGTGTGTGTGTTCACATGTGTGTGTTTATGTGTGTGTGTATGGGTCTGTGTGTACATGTGTGTTTAGACTTTTGTCTTGCCAAAATCTGACTTTTCTGTGTTCATTAAATGATCAGTGTTTCTTCAGTGAAGCAAATTTATTTCAGTATATTGAGCAGAATTTGGGAGGGTTTTGCTTTAATATGAGACATTTCTAAAACCAATCGATTAATTTAACCTCAGGTTATAAACTTTTGTTTCTACAAAATGGATCAGAGACAAGACTTTTGTCAGGGACTGTATGTCACAGCGGCGTCACGCTGCACCACAGTCTCTTCCTGTCCCAGAACAGCCGCCATTTTGTAACATGAACTGTGTGCAGGGGTCCTGTGTGCAGGGATCCTGTGTGCAGGGGTCCTGGCAGCAAACAGCTCAACAGGTAAGAACCACTCAGCAACACACTCACACACAGCAGGAATCTAACCCACAACCTCCTCATTGAGAGGAGTGTGTGTTTGCACAGGTAAATGGGCAGGGCTTCAGTGCACAGGTAAAGGGGCGGGGCTTCACTCTGTCTCTTGTCTGTTCAGAGCCGCTCAGGCTGGTGGGAGGGGCCAGTCGCTGTGCTGGGACTGTGGAGGTGAAACGCAGAGGAGAGTGGAGACGGGTGGAGGTGCCCTATGGAGACTGGGACCAGTTGGCCACAGCTGGTGTGTGCAGAGACCTGGACTGTGGCTCTGCTGTTTATGGAGAAGAAAGAGATGATTTTCCACAGAGTTCTGTGTGGAGGGTCTCACCTGTCTGTGTGAAGAAGTCTTCAGTGAGAGGATGTGTCTCTGGTCCATCCTCCTCCTCTTCCTCGGGTCTGGAGGTGGTGTGTTCAGGTAAAACTCTGATTCACATTTTGTGTCACATATTTTTACCAGTTGCTCCAGAGGAGTGTAACAAACAAACAAACAAACAAACAAACAAACACACACACACACCTGCATTTGTGACCTTGTAAGGACTCTGGGTAGGGCCATCCATTGTGGGGACCCTGCTTTCCTGTCATTCTAGAGGGAAAACAGTTACACCTACAGGTTCAGAAAAAA